>NQII01002173.1:131608-143649 GCA_002778355.1 Clitarchus hookeri
GCGCTTCTTGTAGGGCGAGGCGGCGGCGACGGCGGCGTCGTCATCGGGCACCTTGCGCGGCTCCGCTGACTTCCGCTTGTTCTTGGAGGCGGCGGCGGGCGTCTTCGCCTCGACGCTGTCGTCGCTGGTGTCGGTGGGCGCGTCGTCTACCTCCAGGTCGTCCTCGTCGCCGCCCGAGCAGAACCCCGCGTCCCGCTCCAGCGTCGACGTCTTCGAGTCTGCAACAACGCCAACCACACTTCCTTACTCTCCAACGCCAGTCCGCTCTAACAACTAACAAAGCAAAAAAAATGTTTACCGTCTATTTGTAGTATCTCCACACTTTTTTTAATCTAATCTTTGAAAAATTACCCCGCGTATGACGTGTTTGCTTGTTTCCTAAACATGCTATGAATCACACGCGTTTTACATTTTCGTTAACATAAGATTACCTTATTTTTGGTTAAATTGATTTGTTATTGGATGTTCACGGCAAAGTGAGAACTTTTTGAAGCCCTCTCGTTTAGAATAGGTCTAATAGTCAATAAATAAATTGTATTGTAGCCGTAGACGTTAACTTTCGAGTCCGTGTAGACACTGTGTTTATTACTTACATGACAATACTTATTTTAAAAAGTGGCGGAAGGATAAAAACGGGCTGATACAAAAAAAGTAACTAGGGCCTCATAAGTGCTCACTTTACCATGAACCACCAATACTTATATTTTACCTCCACGAGCACTAAACTANCATAAGTGCTCACTTTACCATGAACCACCAATACTTATATTTTACCTCCACGAGCACTAAACTAGGTCTGGGATGCGAGTAATCTATATTACCATTTTACCAACAAACTGCTCAGTAGAAGGGCGGTCATAAATGGTCACGAGATATAAGAATTGTCAAGGGGAAAAAATGCTTAAGATTTGATCTATGATGAAATCAACGTTACATACAAAAATTTATATTTGTTATTTTTTCTAGTTTTTTTTAAACCACGTAATAATAGTTCCGAGTCTAAATGAAGGTCGACACACCAATTACACAAGTGTAGATAGAACTACAATAAGTATATAGAACACCATTTACTTAAAATATCTACGATAAATTAATTATGTATTATTACAATAGCTCTTCATTAATCAAAAATGGCAATTTTCTAATTTGCGTTGTCTACGCGGCAGATACAATCACTGTATCTATCACCTGTGATAAGGATTCGTTTTCAGCTTATATTTAGGTACTCGTAGAGCTACTTCATTTTTAATTTCTTCGCATATGAAGACTGAAGTAAATGTACTTATTGTAAAAACTGCATCTAAAACATTCGTCCTTTTTCTCCATGTAGTAATGCGCGTTTAGTTCCTGGATTACAGGATAATTTATATAAACACTAAAAAAAAAAAGTTGCTAGTAAGTGCCTCCTTGTGGTACACTGAACGATGGCATACACCTAATGATAATGATGATGATGATGAAAATTATATTAATAACAGTCCGATTTGATAAAGCTCCGGTGACCCATATGTTTAATAATCGCTTAGCGAGTGACAGTCCCGAATATGTCGTAGACCCAAAATATTATATTGCAATAAGGTCAAATTTGGAGACAGGTGATAAGTTATCTCTAGAATATATTGAAAACACAGCATTAGACAAAAGAAATAGTTTTATATAGAAGGTGCACTTGGAGTTTGAGAAGCTACTTGATGCAAGGTGGTTGCGAGCATTAACTAAGGTATGTTCTCCTCAGGTTGGGAATCACAATGCTTTTAGTTTAGCAAACAAAAATTTTTGCCACTAGGTAAGCGCTAGTGTCGCATGTGTCCTGAATTTTCACTATTTTCTAGGTTAAAAAAAAATGATTGCAATCATTGTAAATCAAATGTAAAATAACTACATAACTAAGTAAAATATTTCTGTTTTATTGTTCACGTAGCGAAAAAATTAAAATAAAAGTGACCTCTTTGGAAGACTGCGCACCTAGCGGCGGAAATTTTCCCTATGTCAAACTCGTTTTGTGACTAACATGAGTAGAATTAACCCTACCTTAACCCTACTACATGGAATGCAGTATCAGAATATTTAAGAATACAGAAGTGAAACAGCCGCTTATGCCTCGAATTCCAGCTGCACACGCCAGCGAAATTGCGTCACTGGCCAGCAACATGTCTGAACGCCGTTCTCCAATCAGCGTCTGGTAACCTACTCGCCAGGCAGCAGCTCAGCCAACAAGGGAAGGTTTCGCAGCACGCGGTAGCCAATCAGACGCAGGACGCGTTCCCAAAGACTCGTGCAGCCAACCAGGGAATGGGTTTGGCTCACATGAAAGACACCGCCACGCCACTCGTCTCTGTGTATAGCCTATTCGCGGTTTCTTCCCACTTTTTGAATAGAACCTTTGAAAAATCGCCCTAGTATGGCGTGTTTAGTTGGGCGTGTTTAGTTGTTTACTAAATATGTCATGTATCAAAAGCGTTTTATACTTGTGTTAACACAAAAATTCCTAATTTTTGGTTAAATTGGACTTCTACTTATATTTTATCTTTAAATTACAATATTTAATTTGTAATTTATATGAATAAAAACAGCGAGAAAATAGGGGTGTTTGTAATATTTAGTAAGGAATAGCCCCCATGCAAAGTGTTATTGATCTAAGTGCGCACGAACGTGTATTTCAGTAGACTCGGTTAAGCTTTGTTTGCATGAAGCGGAGGAATATCCTGGACGTATAACTTCATCAGGCCTTCAGAAAGTTGAAAATAACGATGAATGTAGTGCTATTGCTATACTAACCTCTACTGTGTGGCGTGTGGGGAAGGCAACAACGCCGGTNAAAATAACGATGAATGTAGTGCTATTGCTATACTAACCTCTACTGTGTGGCGTGTGGGGAAGGCAACAACGCCGGTCATGGAGTAATTGTGTATATATAGGCCATGGACGGTAAAGTGAGCACTTTTGAAAGTCCTCTCATTTGGAATAATAGTCAATAAATATTTTATTTTAGCCTTAGACGTTTACTTCCGAGTGCGGTGGAATATACACACTATGCTTATTACTTACATGGCAATACTTATTTTAAAATGTGATTGAAGCTGAAAGGAAGAAGTAACCAGGGCCTCACAAGTGCTCACTTCACCGTGAACAGACCATAGATGTGGTCACTGCCGCAAGCTTGCCTGTGCGAACTNTCTAAAACGCTTAGCTCCGTCACCGGCATTTCGTCCCCTACTACCACACGTGTTTCCCGGTTAAGGTTTATTTTACTAAGGTTGGCAACTTAATTGGGCAACTAAAATTTTTCTCCACTTGATAAGCGCTAGTGTCGCGTGTGTAATGGATTTTCTCTATTTTCTACGTAAAAAACTAAATAATTGCTATAATCATAGATCAAATATAAAACAACTACGATACTAAGTAAAATCTTCCTTTTTTATTATTTATGTATCTTAAAATTGCAATTAAAGGTGACCTCTTCGGAACGCTGCGCNTAAGTAAAATCTTCCTTTTTTATTATTTATGTATCTTAAAATTGCAATTAAAGGTGACCTCTTCGGAACGCTGCGCACATAGCGGCGGAAATGTTCCCTATGTCAAACTCTCCCTTAAGAAAACTCGGTTTGTTCCCAACCTGAGTAGAAATAACCTTATCCCGGTGCACTCCGCTACAGGCTGTTCACGATTAAGAGCCCGTGTCACCGCTATACTAAAGTTTTTATTTATTTCTTCCTAAATCAAATTTGAGAGGATTTATTGACAACTGAGACAATAGGTTTAGCNATACTAAAGTTTTTATTTATTTCTTCCTAAATCAAATTTGAGAGGATTTATTGACAACTGAGACAATAGGTTTAGCTAATTGCCTCTCCCATCATTAAGGGCCTAATTAACTAAATACTAAATTTTCTATATTAATTCATTGTCGCCTTTTAATGACAACCAAGAAACACCTATTAACAATCTAGCACAAAAATTTGCACAGAATGAAAAATAAATATGTATATAATTAAAACGACAAAAATAGATGAACAACTGCTTTTTACAAAACAGAACAGACAATGAAAGCAACCCAAAAGAAAAAAAAAACAAGACGAAAACGAAAACACTACACGAGTAAACACAGCACAAAAAACAATAGCGGTGGACACTGCTAAATAATAAAAATTCAAAACACACACAACAATAGGACAAAAGCCACAATGAAACACAAGTCAGAAAAAGTATTGACAAGGAAACAGTTTTTCCTAATTATCTGTCTGTGGTGTTGTAAAAGGTTTTTTCGTCTTTTGTCTGGCTGAGTTCTGTATGCGCGAGATTTTTATTTAGTCTCATGGTCGGCAATGGACACAGTCTAATCAAACCGTCATAATAACATGAACTCACCATTGCCATTAAACTTCCGAGATAAATTTTTGGCAGTTTGTGTACTACTTAGCGGCCAGAGCTAGAACTCCCCGCACAAGCATTGTAGTTATTTGCTCACCAGGGTTGTTGTCAGAGTTGTATACGATTTCTTCTCGAGTGCACGGCTGTCCATGCGTATTTCCAGGCAGCTATGTCATCGCAGCTGTCGGGATTCCCGGTAAGGCAACCCGGCGCGAGCAAGCCTAGTTACCTATGGGGCCGCGGTGGTTGAGCGGTTAGCCTGCTCGCCTCCCACCAAGGTGAACCGGGTTCAATCCCCGGCCGGGTCACTCCCGGATTTTGGCATGTGAGAATCGTGCCGAACGATGCCGGTCACCTGCAGGTTTTCTCGGGGATCTCCCGTTTTCCCCCGCCCTTTAATTCAGGCGCTGCTCCATACTCACCTANGGTCACCTGCAGGTTTTCTCGGGGATCTCCCGTTTTCCCCCGCCCTTTAATTCAGGCGCTGCTCCATACTCACCTAAATCACCCTCATCGGCTCTCAAGACCTCGCTGTTAAGAGCCGCCCAAATATCTTCACTCACCCTGGTTGCTTACACNAATCACCCTCATCGGCTCTCAAGACCTCGCTGTTAAGAGCCGCCCAAATATCTTCACTCACCCTGGTTGCTTACACACTGGGCATAAATCTCCACGCCCACTTGAAGTGGGTACCATATTTAATTTCCTTTTTTTTCTGACTTTCATGCTAGGTTATGAAATTTGAAGTGAAAATTAAAGCCCGTGTCCAAATTTGAGAATGAACTCACTCTCAGTCTCCACTCACCACTATCACTCTCGAACAGTCTAAGCGAATTGAGACGTGCACCCTCTGTAAAGCCTTTGGCGTAATTTCTGACAGGAATAATAATAAAGGGTAAGCAAAAGAACATTGGATTCTTCTACCGTTCTTCGAATAGGCCAAAATTAACAATGCTTTTAATATCAACATATTTCGATTTTACGTATTATTGTATGGTCAAAAAACTACGTATTATGTACAAACNACAATGCTTTTAATATCAACATATTTCGATTTTACGTATTATTGTATGGTCAAAAAACTACGTATTATGTACAAAAATTATATGTGCACCACCAACCTAAACAAAACTTGAACATACGTCGTAATTCTCTGTGATCCATATCCCACGGAATATTTAGAAATTATGGAAAATCGCGAAATTTTTTTAAACCAACGTATCTTCCGCTAAATAGTTTATTCTTTCAGGAATTGATAAACAAGGTTCAAACTTGGCTAAGATGTTTGCAGACCAATCACGAACGTTCTGCCTTATTGCATCAGAATCCTCATTGGTCCAGTGAAATGGGTAGTACCTTCATACATGCATTACAGCCAATAAGGAAAGAAAACTGTCGAACATGTGTACAGTATGTTGAATCCTTGCAGAAAGTCAACTTTTCCCGCGATAAACCATCATCTCTAGGAATATTGTCGTTATGGCACATTTTGCAATCGCAATTACTATTGGCTGTCTCATATAAGTTTGCGAGATTTTGACAGTTAGTGAGTGGCAAATTGACGTGTACGAAACAAACAAAGTGCCATTTACAAAATCCTGTATTAACTGATGAACGAACTAACAAAAGTTAATATTACGTTGGGCATTCTGAGTGCACTGCCGACGCACATCAGACAAGCAGAAAATACGCGATGAGAAAGTTCCTAGATTAATTAATACATTTTATTTTACGTGGACACAAAACAGTGGTTGTTGGTGTTACAAATTAAACGTCATGATAAAGTAGTAATATATAGGTGTTCTAAATTAAATGCACAATAAAACGATCCGTATCCAAATGAAACGCAACTTCAAAACCTTTTTGACGTCGTATCCCCACTCTCCATCCGTGCTTTCCATAAGTGCTTGATATTCATTCCAAAAGCATAAAGAAATATTACATAATATTGTTGAATTTTTTTTTCTCATAATTTGACTGAATATATTTCAAATTTCCGTCTTTCCGAGCCAGTAATAGAAGAACAGACAACTTTTAAAAAGACGGGATCAAGAGACAGGCTAACATGATGCTACCTGTTGAGCAATGCAAACAGCTCACACCTCGTCCTGTCATGCCATGCGCGCCATCCATCCGCTCTTTCCCGAAGTATTACCAACCAGAAAAGAACATATACAAAAAGTTTTATTTNCAGAATAGCTTTTGTGTGTAATACGTATATAACAAATTTACGAACATATACAAAAAGTTTTATTTTTCCGTGAGCTCTGCATAATTTTTATAAAGTAACATATATTTCGTTTACAGCGATTTTGAGTACTAGTAATTTCTATTCGGCCGGTAATCGTTCGTCTACGTAAATTATACGCCATATTGTTCTCCCAAAAACCCATTTCCTTGTTTCCGCGTTGTTACTATATTGTATTAATAAAACGAAGAAAGTGGGACACGCGTAAATAGTTTTTAAGCAATTCTTACGTTATTCCACGTCACATATTTCCAATTCGAACTGTTTAGTATAAGTAATAGCAGAATAACTGATTTGCAATCAATAGTCGTTGGTGAGTTGTTGGCGAGTAAAAGTGCGTTGTCAATCAAGTTTCCCGAATTACTTTTAGTTCCAGTTTTATTAGCTATGAAGTCCAAAGTGTGACAATAGCTACAACTACCATCTCGCAAATGTTAACCAAAAATTGCTGTCTCGGACAAATTAAAAAAGATTTAGCAAATATTTAATTTTTTGCCAGGTTTTATATTTTTACTTTTATAACCTACGGATTTTTAGTCAGATGTCAGTCTACAAATACCTTGAAATTTGTTTAGCATTACAGTGCAATGGCAAGTGGATTAGCTGACAGCGTGTTGATAAAAAATACAGCCTCCACTTGACGCACCAGCTGATGGCGAAGGGATACATAAACGAAAAGTAAACATTGGCGCTACTTTCGCCGAACTGTCAAAATCTTGCCAAGTTACATGAGACAGAGAGTACGTTAAGCCAACAAAATATTTCCAACCACTGACGGATACACAAAGACGCAAGTCTGAAAATTGAAAGTTACACTTTAAAACATATTGGATGCCAACAGTGGGTGCGAGAGTGAGCAGCGAGTGAACATCGTCGTTCACTCACCCGCTCGCGCTCTCTCCTTCTCGTTGGGTCAGATGTCCGTGACAAGGAGTGGGTGACAGCACTCTATCAGCGAATTGGGATACGGTCTGAAACTATTTTAAGCGACATTTACTCTTTTGGGAACTTTTCTGCGTTAGTCATAGATTGTGTGTTTTGTCCACCAAACCAAGCGAGAAGCCATATTAGGAGCAGTCCGAATTTTTTGAACGAGTGTCTGTTGTCACAGGAAATAAACGAAGACTTATACACGAAAATCACACACTGGGTTGCATGGGGATATGCCAGATAGAGTTGCGTCGCATTAGCCGTCCTCTACACCGAGTTTCTAAAACNATATGCCAGATAGAGTTGCGTCGCATTAGCCGTCCTCTACACCGAGTTTCTAAAACACATCACCATATATACAGTTTCATATATAATAAAACATAATTTTTTAAAGGANTTTGAACGAGTGTCTGTTGTCACAGGAAATAAACGAAGACTTATACACGAAAATCACACACTGGGTTGCATGGGGGATATGCCGGATAGAGTTGCGTCGCATTAGCCTTCCTCTACACCGAGTTTCTAAAACACATCACCATATATACAGTTTCATATATAATAAAACATAATTTTTTAAAGGANTCCTCTACACCGAGTTTCTAAAACACATCACCATATATACAGTTTCATATATAATAAAACATAATTTTTTAAAGGAAAGGCTGTTAACATATGAAATAAAATGGTGGGGCCAAGCTGCGGTTTTCTTGGGCTTCGGTGATGTTTTTGTGGTACTTTAATTGGTTACGCCAAACAGTGGCTACGTGCTGCAGAAACGGGATGTTTGCATTAATATAATGCAGAAACGATATTTTACCTTTGTAGCCTCGATATATAGAGTTTAATTATAATATAAAATAGTTGTATAATTATTTCACTTATGTCATAGCAGCTCAGTGACCATGCCTGTACGTCTCTAGGTCGGATCACACACGGAACTTCCTTAATAATTTGTCAGCGTCTTCCAAATTTAAATGAAGGAGACGTGGCAGTTACATTTTCGCGATTTTCCATAATCTATACTGATTGTCTACAGCTACCTCATCAACATTTTAGAGAACATAAAAAAAAANATTTTCGCGATTTTCCATAATCTATACTGATTGTCTACAGCTACCTCATCAACATTTTAGAGAACATAAAAAAAATTCCAAATATTGTGCAATCTTAAGTTAATGAGACCTTGATAAGTATGTATTTGAAAGAGTGTAACTAAATGCTAACCGTTCTATACGAGAACAAATTCCATATTGGTGGATAATAGGTAAATTTACATAAATTAAACGGATTGGTGGCTCCTCTGATATGGGCAAGGCTGTAGAAAGCATATTATTCTAGCGAGGGTCCAGCTTTAAAAGAGGATTTTTTTAACATCCCCCTACGACTTCTACCAGAGTATCAAGCCGATCAATCATTTCAGATTCATAAAAAAAAAAAAATATTACAACAAAGAATAAATGTTTTTATTTATCAAAAAAATCATATATTATTAATTTCAGACAGCTGGTAATTTTATTTCCGCTAGTCAGCTGCAGGAAGTATATAATAATTTACGGACCCCCACGGTTCTATGTCCGTGGACGTGAGCGCACTGTTCGCCGATTGGCTGCGCGGGGCTCTGGGAGTGAGCCTATTGCCCGATTGGCTGCAGCGTGCTGCGAAATATTCCTTATTGGCTGGACTGCCGGCTGGCGAGTAAGTTACACGTCGCTGATTGACAAACAGCGTTCCAACATGCTGGTTGTAAGCGGCGCTATTTCGCTGGCGTGTGCGGTTGGAGTTCGCGGAAAAAACTGCCGCTTCGCCTCTATATTGTTAAGTATTCTGTGATAATACTGCGATAATTAGAGACCGGAAAAAATCGCGAGTTAAATGACCTGCAGACTATACTCTACAATCTTATGTACAAATATGCCGACATCAACTGCAGNGAAAAAATCGCGAGTTAAATGACCTGCAGACTATACTCTACAATCTTATGTACAAATATGCCGACATCAACTGCAGATTGGTTGCTTGCTGTCACAGTGGAAGGCGACGATTGGACCAGCATTCTCCAGGAAGTGTCAAATACGGCGTGGGCCAATGCATTAAGTTATATAAACGCATGTGTTTTGAATTCTAGCTTGTCCTAAAATGAATCCACTAATTCTTCAGGTCTCTAGCGATAATATATTTCATTTTTTCATAGCTTTTATTTTTCTACTGATATAATTAATTCGTAGAATTTTTTAAATATTGTGACTGGAATAACGACTACATTTTTATGGCACATATTTCGGGAACCGCTATACGTAAGCGAAAATTGCGGTATGCACGGTGTAGAGAGAAGGAAGAAAGAGAGACAGAGAGATAGAGAGAGAGACAGGATATGCAGATCCTATCTCTGGTATCCTTACCCCTGCCCCCCATTCCTTTTACGTATAGCAGCGAAGAATGAAAAAGCAACAGAAGACAAATCTGAACGTAACGAGGGACGATTTCCCGCAGTTCGCTGATACGAGTTGTAGCCTCAGGGTTTTGTCGCGTGGGGGCAAGTACAGTGCCTGCAAATATTTTGTGAAATTTCTCTCAAGAGTTCCCGCTAGTGCGCAAGCAACTGAAGCCGAAGAAAATTTTCCACCAGTTGTACGCTTCGATAGGTTACCTTAACTAATTATTGTTTTTTAAAGACAAGGAAAGTTATCTACAGCAACACTCATTTAGAATGGCCAGTACTTCTGATGGTCTCCATTTGTAAGAATGTTAAATATGAAGTCTGTTGCCAGCTAAAAACGCGTAGTTAAGTTAACCAAGACCAGAGCCACGGAAATTTCGCGGATTCATTTGGCAACCAGCTATAAACCAAAATCCTTAGTTTCCTAGAGCCTCAACTAGTTGCTCATTGGCTAATACTCAAATTTTGTCCCAGAATAGGTAGCACGAGATTTGGTGCTCTTATTCTTGCAATTCAGTTATTGGGTCGAATTAGTCCAAGGCGTGACTTACAAACTGCGACCCAATTCGAAAAGGAAGTCAAATGTATACGTGTTTGAAGTGTAGCTTGTTCTCAAATTAATTCGCGAAGTTTCCGGGTTTCGAACAATGACGTTTGGTGTTCTTTAACCACACAGGCATGCCCTAGTCACAGAATAGGTTATCATACAGACGTGAAAAGGCGTGGCGGTTCCTTTGATGCGGCCGTGCCCATTCGCTGATTGGCTTCGCGAATCTCTGGAAGCAAACCTTATATGATTGGTTACTGTATGCTGCGGAAGATGTTCTATTAGTAGGGCCAGTGATTTTTCGAGTAAAAATCGGAGCACACAGTAGACTTCAATACTATTTTTACACCTCAGCTGCTGTCGTGCCTCTATTCGCTGCTGGTGTCATTTCCGTATTTGACCAAGCCACTCAAGGATTTGTAACTCCGGTACTGAACCATCGTGATTCGTGCGCAAACAGTTGACACGGACCAGAACATGTTTCAGCCAATCAGAAAAGATGGGCTAACCTACAGTCCTTTGAACTGTACTTTGTCTNACAGGCATGCCCTAGTCACAGAATAGGTTATCATACAGACGTGAAAAGGCGTGGCGGTTCCTTTGATGCGGCCGTGCCCATTCGCTGATTGGCGTGTGCGGCTCGAGTTCGCGGTGTAAGCGACTGTTTCACTTCTGTATTCGCAAGTATTCTGTGCCCCTGTTCAACAACCAATTCTCCTGGCATGCTTTAAAGAGATGTAAAGACATTTATCGAAGGGAGTTTTAATACCTATCCAAATCCAATACCCCGGAAAATTTAAGGGTAATGGTACACGAAAGCCGTATATTTTCCTAACGTTTGTCAAAAATTGTTTTTTATTAGATTTTTCGAAAATTTTTGGAACGACAAGACATAAATAATATTTCGAACGCCTGCTTATGTTCCTTCTGTGCTTCGAGAACGAAGGCAGTGAATATATAATAATGTAAGAAGGTGTTCAAAGTTTTTATTTATATCTTGTGTTTCAAAAATATCTATAAACCTTCTGAAAAACAACTTATGATTAGAGCCACCAGTTTTTAGCGAAAATATTTCCGCACATGCTAAGACTTCAATACTCTACAGGCATACCAGCGGTATTCTTATGCCTAGTGGCGACTTGTCTCTGTGGAAAAGACATTTTCTTACTTGACTGCCCAATCAGAATTAGGTTATTCCAATACTGTACGTATGTGATTCTAGGGCAGACACGTAAGGTGTGCGAGTTAAAATCATCCAACCGCAATACTAGTTCTGAACTAACGTGTTTTGGAGTGCAACTAGTGGTGGACTCTTTTCGCGAAAAACAGGTGGCATTACGTACGAAAATCGAGTAAATAGGCGGCCCTCGTGCACCATCCCACTTAATGAGGCGGCCAGATAAGAGAGAGGGTTCGGCAACGAACACCGACGCGTACAGGCTAGGCAATGCGGCCACAGTGGTTGCATACGTTTTCTGCTTCCCGCTCGGAGTGTACGCGTGCGGAAG
>NQII01002173.1:146745-187787 GCA_002778355.1 Clitarchus hookeri
CGTCGTAATTTTTTTCCTCTTTGGTAATATTTATTTTTGTGGCAAAATAATTGTTCTTAATTTATTTGACACGGGTATGTTGTTTTAAAACAAAGGAAATACAAGAAAAATTTTAACACAATTTAACTTTAATTCAACAAAAAATTTGCACAGTACGGAGGTAACGTTGTCGAAAAAGTACTTAATATCGCATTTACATTAATAGCATGGCAGTACATTACATTAACAGCAACGTTAATCACTGACGGCTCACAGATAAAAAAAAGTGACCGTACTTGTAACATCAATACTGTAGGCATAACATTAGACTCTTATCTGTGTAGGCTTCGCATCCGCGCGTTTGGTGCGAGTGCCGAGAACAGTTCAGTGCGCTTTCTGATGTTGTAATACCTCAATCTAGCCCCATTTGTAATTGAAAATAATGTATGTTGTCCATTCATGATCACTCCCTACTTGTATGAAGCCGTACTACTTTCAGGATACTCCTCCGCCTCAAGCAAACAAAGCTGAACCAAGTCTAGGAAATTCAACATTTGTGCGCACTCAGTGTTTAGTAATATTTTGCATTATAACTATTTCTTACTAGCCATAAAAAACATAATTTATAGATGAACCAAAAGTAAAAGTTCAATTTAACAAATAACAAGATACTTTTGCGTAAACAGAAGTATAAAAAGCTTATGATATATGATAAATTTAGGAGACAAACCAAACACGTCATACAGGGGGTGATTTCCCACAGGTTTGATTAAAAAAAAGTGTGAAGTAACTGGTCATATACTATATATAGCTCCTGGTGAGCAGCTGCGGTGAAATACTACTAGAAAATTTATTAATACGTGTCCAGTTCAAAAAACGCTTATTACAGTCTCTGAAGTAGAATTTTCGGCGAAGAATTGTAACCTGAAAAAATTGCGTCAGACGTAGCATGAACGCATGGAGATAGGATTCACTAACCATCACGGAGCCGGAGTCTCGGAAAAGGTACCACAATTTATAGATTGTTCACGATAAACTGAGCACTTTCGAAAGCTCTGCTTGAGATCTACTTGTATACACACTGTGTATTATTCCGCAATATGTAAAATTAACATTGGCACGGACCTGATCACTTTATTAATGCGTCGGTTAAATAGAACCGTCAAAATGCTAGGAAAATAAATATCACTAATATAAAAATTCATATTCTAATTTGTGTAAAATAGAAACACGGTGGCCATAAATTCAAACATTGTGCTCCCAATTCGTCAAGTGTAGGGGCACCTTTTTTTTTTTCTCGCGAAAATATTCCACGACTAGTTGTACTCCAAAACATGTTATCTCAATTTTGGTTTCCGCTATTGGAAAATTTCATTCATCAGGCACGTTATCTGTCTAGCCGCGAACCACAGACGTTCATTGTCGAGGTAACGTAATTCTGATTAGCCTAATCACATCCATAGTTTCTTCTCACAAACAACACACGGACAATAGCCACAGGGAAGCTGCACGTGTGCACGTACTATATTCATGCTCGATAGTATCTGTGAAAAACTGGTGGACCTAGTCAAATGCTAAAGGGGCTTGCGTAGTTGTCGCACGGGTCTCACTGTGAGCTGTTGTGTACATTACAATTAAAAAAAAAAAACTATGGAATATTTCAATTGGAGAATGAAGGAGAATGAAAGTGCGTTGTTCCCCGAATTACTTTTGATTCTAGTTATATTAGCTGTAACGTCCAAATTGTGATAAGAACAACAATTACCGTCTCGCAAATGTTAACCCAAATTCGCTGTCTCGGATAAATTTAAAGAGAGATATCATATATTTAATTTTTTGCAAGGTTTTACATTTTTACTTTTATAACCTACGATTTTTTTAGACAGATGTCAGTCTAAAAATACATTAAAATGTGTTTAGCATTACAGTACAATGGCAAGTGTGGATTAGCTGACAGCGTGTTGATAAAAAATACTGCCCCCACTTGACGCACCAGCNATTACAGTACAATGGCAAGTGTGGATTAGCTGACAGCGTGTTGATAAAAAATACTGCCCCCACTTGACGCACCAGCTGATGGCGAAAGGAAACTTACAAACGAAAAGTAAACATTTGGCGCTACTTTCGTCGAACTGTAATAATCTTGCCACGTTACGTGACACAGAGAGTAGCTGAAGCGATTCGAGGCGTGGAAGGGCGCAAAGCAGGCGAGAAGCGGGTGGAACCCTTCACGTTTCGTGAAGGTAGGAAAAACTGCCAGTCGACGGCGGCCAGTTTATCAGCACACGAGAGTCGGGAATAATGGGAAGCAGATGCGTGACTATCGCGCCTGGGTGTTTACACGCCTGCTCGAGAGCCAGCACGCGCTTTATNTAGGCGTGGAATTACCAGCGCCCCGACCCGCCTGCAAGACTGGGCTATCTCGCACCATACCCGCTCAACAGACACATCCCGCGGCTAAAGGCCAATTTTGCTCGGTTTAGGAACAAAACGAGTTTTCTTATGGGGGGAGTTTGGCACAAGGAAAATTTCCGCCGCTAGGTGCGCAGTGTTCCAAACGGGTCACCTGTAATTAAAATTTTAAGCTACGTGAGTTATAGAATTATAAAGAGAAAATGATTTTACTTAGTTACGTAGTTGTTTTATATTTGAATTATAATTATTTCAATTATTTGGTTTTTAACGTAGAACACAGATAAAAATCAGTACACGTGCGACACTAGCGCTTATTTAATGGCGAAAAAGTTTAGTTGCCAAGCTAAAAGCATTGAGCTTCCCAATCTGAGCAGAATAAATACTACCCGCGACTTAAGGTGGCCGGTATGTACTTTGCTTGCTACTTTATCGCAGTTATTCCCTTGTCACAGAATATATACGAGACACGGTCATTGAAGTATCTGTGACTGCGACGAGTCGCATACTGTGCACACGTTTACAGCGTTGTGATACGTGCACATAGATTACATATGAGGTAGACCGAGTGAGTGAAGAGATTTGGGCGGCTCTTAACACCGAGGTCTTGACAGCTGATGAGGGCGAAGCGAGGTGGCGAGTATGTAGCAGCGCCGGAATGCAAGAGTGGGGGGAAAGGGAGATCTCCGAGAAAACCCGCTGACCAGCGGCATCATCAGGCACGAAGGAAGACCGATTATCGTCTTCTGCGCATGCATCCAACGTTGACCTACCCCACACCAAGACAACTGTCAAAGTGACTTGGTCGAGAGTGATGAACGTGTTTGTTTATATCTTTATTTTAAAAAAAGACAAGCACTTTTATAAGAATAAAACATTTTCACCAGTTTTAATTTAATTTAATTGCATTACAAATCAGTTAGACGTAGTGTAAAAACATCTCAAAGAATTTGTTTACATAAGCAGTGTTCTAACATCAAATCTTATCCACATCCACGTCGTTTACGATAGTCGTGTAGACAGAAAAGCAGTCCAGTGTCGTGACACGAAGAGTGGCTACAGCGCACCTCGGTGCGCACTCTACCTACCCCATTACCCCCTCTACGTAACTGCTTTGCCTGTCGCAGTTCATTTCAGCTGCCTTGTGACATGTCACAGCGTCACAACCAGCCGAACCTTCCACTAGAGTTTGCGTGTTTTCCAAGAGAAGGCGATTGCGTACTTTTAAGCAAAGTATTCATTGCCTAAGCAAAGTATTCATTTCATAAGCAAAGCTTCTGTTTAAAACAACAATAAATCTCTTCGCGCGAGTTGATTCAATTTCAATGTTATTACGTTCTCTCTACCGTACTTGTTTATTGTACAATAACTACAAGCCGTAGCAGTGTAATACGCAACAGTACAATGTTTTGTTTTTGCATGTACTTTCTTGTAAGTTTTTTGTTTGTTTAATATCCATTATTTAAGGATAATCAACAATGGAAACATAATTAAGTTCTTAAAACCAACTTTCAAAAGATATTCTTACGTATCTCGTTTCTTACCGGGGAAAGAATACTACGCACAGTAACAAAAACCTTAACGATACGGCTAACAAACCATCAGAATGTTACGCTGTTCAAGGCACATTTGTTGTAAATTCACAATGCAATACTAATTTTTTTAATTAACCCTGCTTTACTACAGGTTGTTTACGGTAAAGTGAGCGTTTTGAAGCTCTAGTTACTTTTTCCTTTTAGCCAACTTTCTAAATAAATATGGCCATGTAAGTAATAAATACAGTATGTATATTCCACCAAACCCAAATGAGAGGGCTTTCAAAAGTGCTCGCTTTACCGTGAATAGTCTATACTCTATACCTACAAGTTGGGAAGATCAATGTTAAAAGTTTGGCAAAGTGAAAATTTTCGCTGCTAGGTAAGCGCTAGTGATTTTCTCTATCTTCTACGTTAAAAAAAAGATAATTGAATTAATCATAAATCAAATATAAAATAGCTTCGAAACCAAGCAATTTATTTCTCGTTTATAATTCACGTAGCATAGAATTATAAATAAAATGTACCTTTTAGAAGACTGTGGACCTAGCGGCGGAAATTTTCCCTGTGCCAAACTCTCTCATAAGAAATCTCGTCTTGTTCCTAACCTGAGTATAATAAACCTTGCCTCTACCACGTCCCAATGCGTGCTCCTCGCCCATAGGCTAAAGATGAGGTAGACGCATCTCGCTGGCTGCGCACAACCAATCTCCGTGTCCCTACGTTGAACTGTCGTGGAAAATGAGGTAGACTGGTTTACGTCTCTTTCTTGTGTACCCAAAATTGGTTCAAAAAATGACAAAAGAACTGTCCAATTCTCGAGTTCAAACTAAGATGTGCGTTCACCTCAACTCCGCTTACGAGGGAGGAAAAATATTTTGGCGAATTAGAATTTATGGTTTTTCCATTACAACTTAGTCAAAACTAGAGTAATAACATATAAAAGCACTTATTTTAGTAAACAGTGTGCTAACATAGTCGAAGCTACGTGTTTTGATATTTCTGTAGGGGGAAAAAACTTCACTTTTGATACCCGGAGATTGGTTATTCCACTTCTTGCATGTGCACTCTACTCTATGTTCACTCTACACTATGGCCCTGTCAACACTAGACTTTAATACCAATATTTATGCTATTACTCCGAGTCCCCATGCAAACAGCCTACAGCCAGACAGCAGCGCAAAATTTGTTTTTTTAACTTCATAAATAAAGTTAATTATTCACAGGTATATTTTGTTTCCAGTCTTTGCAAATATGATTCAGTTAATCATTACGTCACATTTCAAACAGACGCGGCAATCTGAAAGCCCGATAACACACGCGGCAGTGTGATTGATTACATGTGCTCGTAAACTGTTGTAAAAACTCGAAGTTTTTACGTACTTCACTTGACGTCGAACTGGTAGTCAAACTTTTTGAGGGGAGAAAAAAACACAAACTTCCTAGGTTAAAAATTTTACCTTGGAATAATTTAAAGCTGCTTTTACATGACGCAAAATTGATTTCGCTCGAGGCCTAACATTAGAAATCTCATAAGAGAATATCAGGAACATCCCACGAGAAAAGAGTCCACATATCAAACTAGCAGCGCAAAACCTCCTTCCATGC
Organism: Clitarchus hookeri; assembly: GCA_002778355.1. NCBI lineage: Eukaryota > Metazoa > Arthropoda > Insecta > Phasmatodea > Phasmatidae > Clitarchus > Clitarchus hookeri. The sequence goes on from NQII01002173.1 coordinate 152,280, forward strand.
CAAAAATTGATGGCCTCGGAATAGTCATAATTTTAATAATTAAATTGTATTAACACGCTTTGTTTTAAAGTAGTGGCTGTTAAGTACAACAGGATATTTCTTAAACTCGCGGACTGGAGTGGAGAGATTTGGCTATTAACAATGAGGTCTTGAGAGCCGATGACGGTGAAGCGAGAACTGATCATTGCTGGAATAAAACGGTGGGGGGAAACGGGAGATCCCCGAGAAAACTCGCCGACGAGCGGCATCGTCCGGCGCGATTCCCACACGCGAAAATCCGGGAGCGACCCCGCCGGGAATTCAACCCGGCTCACCAGGTGGGAGGCGAGTAATCTAACTACTACACCACCGCGGCCTCTCTTGAATTCGTCCAGAAATATCACAACACTATCTGAACTCCATCCCAACTCAATTTCCAAAACAGAATGTTTCTCTGCTTTGTATATAAGTGGTCACATGACTAGGAGAGAACGACCAACAGAATCACTTGCTTCGTGCAAAAGTCTCTGGAAATAGGACACGCTCTATCTCCTGAATGCGTACGAGATCTACCTTGCACGAGATACTTTCGCATGATATAAGAGTGCCAATTTGCAGCAGTTTTGCATTTACCTTGCATCGTGTAAAAGCTGTTATCCCAGCACAGACTCCAATGAAAATCGGTGACGAAAAAAATGAAAAAATATGCTACGTCCTGCATCTTTTATTTTTCCAGATATAATAACCACGTTGGGCATGTTACCAGAGGCTGGTGTAGATTTTCGATTCGAAGAAGGGGGAGGCTGTCTCGTCGTGGTTATTTAAGGATCAAACTACCGAGTGAGTTGGGACTATTTTATTGACCTGACATAATTACGCATGTGCGACAGTGACGTTTCTCTTACGGTGAATTACAATTACATCACTGGCATCCAGAGATTGGCCGACCGGGGTACCGATGCCGATTTAGTGTTTTGGCCATCGTTATGATCGGATTCGATAAATGGTAAGTTGCATCACCTAATTGCAGACACGCATAATTTTTAGGACATTCGTTTTCCAACATGCTTCTGGAGAGGCGCCTGATGAATGTGATCCGTGCCTAACTGCCTCCCGACTCCTTCCACATTGATCCCTTAATATAGTCTATTCGCGGTTAACCAAACATATGAAAAATCACCCCAAGCAGGACGTGTTTTGTTGTTTCCTAAATATATCACGTATCACAAGCGTTTCATGCGTATAAGTTATTAACATAAAAATACCTTATTTTTGATCAAATCGAACTTTCACTTATATTTCATCTATAAATTACAATGTTTATTTATAATTAACGTAAGATAATAAAAACAGGGTTTTAATAGGCGTGTTGGTAATCCCTAGTAAGAAATAGTTCTCATACAACATTTTATTAAACGGAGTGAGCACGAATGCGGTAAGTTCTCCGTTTGGTGTAATTTCCTAGACTTCGTTAAGCTTTGTTTGCATGAGGCGGAGGAATAGCCTGGAAGTAGAACTTTGGCAGGGCTTCAGAGAAGTCGGAAGTAACCGTGAATGGACTACATGTGATATCGCCTTTTTCAAGAATATTACACTTGCCAGGGCTTGTTTACACATGGCACAGACCGGAGGACACTTCTCGATTAACTCTTCTTCGTCACTTCGTCCTCCACAACATAGAATACATAAGAATACAGACGCGAAAAAAAAAACCTTTACTAGGAGATTCAGTTACAGAATAGGCGAGTACACAGAAGTTGAATATGATGGCAGTTCGTCTGATGTGGGTGTAAACATTCGCTGAATGACCACGCGAGGCTCTGGAAAGGGACCTCTCATCGGATTGGTCTACCGCCTGTTAAGTTAGTCTCCAGGAGTTATTGGCCAACGAAGTTCTGCCATATTGCTCGCCAGTGAAGCAATTTTTCTGGCGTGAGCGACTGGAGTTCGCAATAGGGGCCACCATTTCACTGCTGCAAAATTACCTATTCTGTGCTCCAGCCATACACGCCAGTGAAACGGCGTCACTGGCAACAAATGGCGCAACCGTAGAGGGGATATGCGGCAGAGTGCTCATGTGAGCTGCGCAGTGGCATCTCCCCATGTTCCAACGCTGGACTGCTTTTCTCTAGAAGCACAATAAAAAACCACGTGGATAGGATTTGGTATTTGAGGTGTATCTACGTAAGTGCTTTGAGATGTTTCTACACTTTCTCTTACCTAATTTTAATGCAGCTAGCATACATTGAAGATTAGACTGTTCAGGGTAAACTGATCACTTTTCAAAGCCCTGCTTAAGATCCACTTGCATGCACATTGTGTATTCTTCCACCATATGTAAAATTTGCAATGTCACTTTATTCATGCGCGTCGGTCAAGTGTAACTGTAAAATTATCAGGAAAGTAAATTTTTTACAACGAACTTTACTAATTCTTACAATTACATCTATTAAAAAACGGAAAGCAATACAAATAATTTTAATTTTAAGTATTCAGAAATGTTTTACCAGATACTATTATTTTAACGGTAAAACATGGGACTTCTATCCATCCGTCGTTACCAACGTTACTGGACGCATGCCAGTCAGTGTGCCCGTTAACATTTACGCTATGTGGGGCAGTGACATTTTTCAAAGGTTGATTTCAAAAGTGCTCACTTTACCGTGAACATCCCGTAAGTCGAACATCCCATTCCTACGAAAGGCTGAACCCGTTGACAATTCAAGTGTAAACAAACACGTGCATCACTGTGGACCAAGTGGCTTTGACGGTCTTATTACAGGTGGATAACTCAACGTTGAAGACATGGACGAAAGAAGAATATCCGTCCACCTCATGTTTAGTTTATTGGCGCAACGCCGATCGCCAATCTGCGACTGGTAACTCACTTGCCTTGCGGCAGCCCAGCCAACAGGGAACCTTTTGCAGCAGTTAAGACACAAGGTTCGTTACCGGAGCCTCGAGGGTCCGTGGTGACTCAGCGACTAGCGCGATTGCCTCCAACCAAGGCGAACCGAATTCGATTCCCTGCGGGAATCGCTCCCGGATTTTCGCACGTGAGAATCTTACCGGACGATGCCGCTGATCGGTGGGTTTACTCGGGGATTCCCGCCCTTGCGTTCCGGCGCTGCTCCATTCTCATCTCGTTTCATCACCATCGGCTCTCAAGGTCACGTCCAGCCGTAATGGAGCAATGCAATGACGAATTTTAAGCTATGGCTATAAGATTTTAATGGCGCAATCTGTTCAGAAAACATACAGCTTTGTCGCTACAGTTTAAAAAAAACCGTTTAACGGGAAAACATATATCGTAAACAGAAGACTACTTAGAGCAAATTTTTGCTGACTTTGACACTCTTCAACGGATATGTTTGGGTTTCGATAGCCAAATTTATAAATTACCAACAAAATATCTACTTTAATTTACAAAAACGAACGACTAAAAATATAGAACAGGCATTTCTAATTTATATGTATTGGCAAACAAATTTGAAAATGTTGCATAATTATAATTTTTGGCTACAGTTCGGATTCGTTTTTAATGTCATTAGAATAAGATGAAAAGATTTAATGGCGTTTCTTCTAGTAGTTCCATCATAATTTTATTTTAAGTTTTACAATAAAATTTAAATCCAAAATAGCTAGAAGTTAAAATCCCTAATCGCAGGTAAACAAAATACCACAATTCAAAAAAATTTCTTCGTGGCATTCCTAAATATTCAAAAAACAGTTTAAGCTGAAACCGAACATTGTCCTCGTATAACTGTTAGAAATTAGTTTGACACTTATTTTAAGGTTAAACTGGTAATAATTCGTCTAGAAAAGTATGCGTATTTTAAAACTAATCTGGCATTTTTATCAAACAGTTATCAACATTATATCGCAAAACCACAAAAAATGTTTAAAATACAGAAGAAAAAATTAGGCACTTGAACAGCCTTAAGGCCCCCGTCTACCTGGTGCTTGAACTACTGCGTTGCAGTGAGTTTTAAATACTCGTTTTTCCACGAAGCTATTAAACGTGCGTCCAATTGTTCTGCTCTACGAAAAGAACGCACGCGTGCTGTCGAGTGCTTTCAACGTCACGTTCATTAGGAACACAATTTCAGAGGACTCCAAAATTGCTCAAAACGGCTATTTCAAAGCGCTGTACGTCAAGTAAACGCTTGAAATACATTCACAACTATTCAAGGGCCCTGCGTTGAACCTTCCTACAGACTTTCCACCAACAAAATAATAGAATCACCGCTGAAAGTCCCATAGGTACACGCAGTGCCACTAGACTGCAGGGGTCGCGGTGGCTGAGCGGTTAGACTGCTCGCCTACTACCAAGGCGAACCAGGTTCAGTCCCCCGCCGGGTCACTCCCGGATATGGATTTTCGCAAGAGGGAATAGTGCCGGACGATGTCGCTGGTTGGCAGGTTTTCTCTGCGATCTTCGTCCCCCCTCCCCAAATTCACCCGTCCCTGCATTCCGGCTCTGTTCCATTCTCACCTCATTTTACCATAATCGGATCTCTCAACTCAACCAGAACACTGCACGCCAATTCCGAGCCTTGCGCTTTACGACGACGGGGCACTTGATGCGCGTGGCAGTGACGCCCTTATCGCACTCGAGATAGGTGGGATACCAAGAGCCGCCCAAACGTGTGTGTGGCAATTATGTGTCACAGGGCAGAGGCGAGTGGTTCCCCTGCACCTGTGCGTGGCGAAGCATGTGTCTGGCTGACCGGCCTCGCGCGGCGGTTGCGTTGGTAACGCAGGCCAGGTGTGCGTGCAGGTCGATGGGGGTGTTGCGACCACCACGCAGGAGGGTTGGGTTGCGCAGGGGGGTGGTGCGACGGTAAAAACGTGGACCCGGCTCGTCACGGGGCGGAGTAATCGGCCGGCCGCGGCTCGCGAGCTTAACCATAAAGAAGATAAGTACACGGACGTTACGTTTTTTTTTTGCGGTGACAAATATAATTCACTGTTATTTAAACATGTTTTAAATCAACCTTTTAAAAATGTCACCGCTCCTACTAGCATATTTTATTTTATCGGCCACACTGACTGGCATGCCCCCAGTAAAGTTGGTAACGATGGAGGAAAAGTAGTTTCATGTCCTATCATTTAATAAATAGCGTTAGCTACAAGATTGTGAAAATTGAAATGATTACTTTTGCTTAGTTTTTTTTTATTTATGTAAGTGTAAGAATCAGCTAATTTGTAAAATATTTTTTAGTATAATAATTTTACAGTTTCACTTTGCCGACGTATGAATAAAAATATCAGGTCTATGACAGTTAATTTTACATATGGTGGAAGAATACACAATGTGCATACAAGTAGATCCTTGGCAGGATATTCGAAAGTGCTCAGTTTGCCGTTAACAGCATATACAAACACACATACATTCGCGCAGATTTTTCCGCCACATATTTTATCTGCCGCGATTGTGTTTGCATACATTACCTCTATTTCAACTTGTTTTATATTATTTGTACGTTTTTTTAACATGCGTTGTTCATGGCCTATGTTTCTTCTGTGCAGACATTGCCTCACATACAAAGAATTTGATAAATTTACTCCTAAATGCGTTCTAGATCGGAGACCGGTGTCACTTTTGCTAACGGTATTTTGATTGTAGTGCTGGGTTTGGGTTTCTCAGTCAGTTTTTTCCCGACAGGCCACTAAAATACCTGGGGTTATACCCACTGGCACTCTTTTTGTTAGCAAAATGCTCGCTGTAAACTGCAAAGCCAAGCTGAACAACAGGGGGTAGCAAGCTACTGAATGCAGACATTGTTCCGCCATAGAATAGGTAAGTGTACAGAAATGAAATGGTGGTGTGTATTGCGAACTCCAACCACACATGCCAGGAAAATGTCTTCACTGGTCAGCGCGGGACGTCGATAGCCCATCAGCACCTGGAGACTAACTCGATAGTAGGCAGGTCAACTAACAGGTACAGACAGGTGTTTTTCGCGAAAATATTTATGGCCATGCTAGACTTCAATATCCTACGTCCACAACCACAACTACCTATGGTTACTGGCCGCGTGTCTACGTGAGAAGACGTATTCTTATTTGACTGCGCCAATCGTAATAATGTACTCCGATACTGAACGTCCATGATTCGCGGGCAGACAGTTGAGGCACGTGACATATAAAATCATCCAACCACGAAAGTGCACATTAAAAAAAGTATTTTGGAGTACAACTGGTCTTGAAATATTTTCGCGAAAAACACCTGTCCCTACAAATAGGGAATTTTTTGCATCACGCGATAGTCAACCAGATGCAACGCCTGTTTTTAGAGACTTGCGTGCCATATCAAGGAATGGGCACGCCCACATCAAAGGAACTGCCACGCCAATTAATTCTGTGAAGAGTATATTCACAGTATCTTCACACTTTTTGACTCAACCCTTTGTAAAGTCACCCCAAGTACATGACGTGTTTGGTTGTTTTCTAAATGTGTCACGCATCATCTAAGCATTTTATACCATTTCTGTTGACATTAAAGTAGGCCTACCTTATTTTTTGTTAGATTAGAATTTTCACTTACATTTTTACCTATAAATTACAATATCTCATTTATAATAAATATTAATAAATAGAGAGAATATAGTGTGTCGGTAATGCCTAGTAAGAAACAGTCCTATTGCAAAATGTGAATGCGCACGAATGCGGTGCGTTGTCCCTTTAGTGTAATTGTCTNCCTAGTAAGAAACAGTCCTATTGCAAAATGTGAATGCGCACGAATGCGGTGCGTTGTCCCTTTAGTGTAATTGTCTAGACTTAGTTAAACTTTCTTTACCCATTCTGTGGCAATACCGAACAACAGGGATCATCAAGAATACCGAAATGCCNTAGACTTAGTTAAACTTTCTTTACCCATTCTGTGGCAATACCGAACAACAGGGATCATCAAGAATACCGAAATGCCGAACGCCGACAGTGTTTCAAGTAAACAATACGAAATGCGGACCAGCTTAACCCGTTCAGTCACCACGTCCACGTTCCTGGAAAAGTTGCAAATACATTACATTTATGACCGGTACTGTACACAGCAAAGCGTCAGTGCCCAATTTTCCTTGCGGTTAATCTGATTCATGGAATTTTTTACACCTCTTTGACATGAGTGGTTAATGCCGATATCATCGAGAAGGCAGTACGTTGTCCACTGATTGTAAGAAGGATGCTGAACGCAAGTATAGCACACACCAGAACATTATGTGTTTGCAACACTTGAACTCAGAAATTATTGTGAGACCGAATGGGTTAAATACATATAATTTGGAATCCTCGCCCTCCGCCATTTTGTTTTCGATATTTTCCAGAGTACAGGTACTTACTTATCTGGATGATTGGATTCATCACTTTTATCTTTATCTGCAACTCGCAGCAGTCGGTAAAGTGGGGCCCGCAATCGATAACTGCGCTCTTATCTGGGAGAAAACGCGGAGCGAAGTCTCCAGGTGGAGACTTGCCCAATGTTGACACTGCCGGGTTTCCCTGCACGCCCCGGTGCAAGTTCGCGAGCACTGGGCGAGGACATGCGCACTTTGATAAACAACCGCTGCTCGCATGTTCTATCTCATTGTGACTTATTTGTAGAACATCACTCCACGGCGAAGCTTCATTTTTTGGTACGTTCGCTACGCGCCGAGCAGACAAAGTTACCATATGGGAAGGAAATGTTCTGGCCAACGATTTATTTAATACTTCACGGAGTTTTGTTTTTAAAGAAATTTCCATATACCTTGAAATACTTTGCGAGTTTCCTTGGTCGCCTCTAAGCCTAATTTACGCCATTACTTGAGCTTCGATTATTTCACGAATTAATTCGGCGGCATGGTCACTTTCTTGTCGCACTGCTATGGTTGGATAGCCGTTGTTTGGACTAACCCTGTTTAACTACAAGCCAGTACCAGACAGGAAGCAGAAGCGTAACTGGGTCATAATACGTTACAAAGGCTTCCTACTAAGGCAGCAACAAATAAACACACGTGAGCGTATAAGAGACAGCGCAGTCTAGCCTGCTGCAAGAACATTTCGCTAAATACTCAGGGCTCTAGTCATTATTAAAGTCTTTCAGACCCACATTATTTTATCGTTACGGATGTTGCAAATAATATAATTTTTTTAATGATTGCCGTACGCTTTGTGTTTAGCGCAAGTGATGCGATCCAGTCGTAATGTAGAGCAGTAGCATGATTTTACGAATCAGTTTCACTCCCGGGCCACCGTGTGCTGTACAATGTTCCGTTTTGGCTGGGCTGCCAGATGACAAGCAAGCTATCGGGCGCTGATTGGCGAACGGCGTTCCAGCACGCCACTGGCCAGCGACGCCATTTTGCTGACGTGTGCAGCTGGCGCACAGAATACAGAAGAATACGGAAGTGGGACAGGAGCTTACACCGTGAACTCCAACCTCACGCAAAGTAAAACGGCGTTTTTTTCCCCCTTCAGTAAACTCTTGTATAGGCTATTTACGGTAAAGTGAGCACTTTTGAAATCCCTTTCATTTAGAACAATAGTCAGCGATAAATATATTTTATTTTAGTCATAGACGTTAACTTCCGAGTGCGGCGGAATCTACATACTCTGTTTATTACTTACATGACAGTATTTATTTTAAAAAGTGACCAAAGGATTTAAAAAATTACCGAAATAAAAAATGACTAGGGCCTCAGAGGTACTTACTTTACCGTGAACAGCCTTGAACGCCGTTCTCGTATCAGCGCCTGGTAACATACTCGCCAACCGGCAGCCCAGCCAATACGGAAACTTTCGTAGCATGCAGTAACCAATCGGCCACGAGGTCCATTCCCAGAGCGTTGCACAGCCAATAGGAGAATGGGCGCGCTCTCATCATAACCACCGCCACGTCATTTCGTCTCCCATGTTCGTGGTAAAGTGAACAGTTTCGAAATGAGATTTCGAAAAATGTCGTTGCCCCTTCCTGCGTACATTTTAACGAACACACAGACTGANTGAACAGTTTCGAAATGAGATTTCGAAAAATGTCGTTGCCCCTTCCTGCGTACATTTTAACGAACACACAGACTGACATGCGTCCAGTCCGGTTGGTAACGACGAAGGGAAAGTAGCTCCATGTCTCAGCGGTAAAATTAAAAGTATGAGATAAAAAATTTTGGATCCTGAAATTGTTTATTAAGTTTAAAAATGATATTCTATTCACAGTTTCTTTACACTTTTTGAATTAAACCTTTGAAAAATCACCTCATGTAAGTATGACATATTTCGTTTCCTAGATATACCATGTATCAAAAGCATTTTTAACTTATATTAAAATAAAAGTAACTTATGTTTTGTTAAAATTAAATTTTCCTTGTATTATATTTAAAAATTATAATATTTCATTAATAACTATGCCAATAAAAATGGAAGAATATTTGTATTTTGGTAATGCCTACTATGAAATAGTTCTTATCCAAAATGTTATTACACTTGAATGCGCACGAATGTGGTGCGTTGTCCCTCTGGTGTAATTTTCTAGACTTGGTTAAGCTTTGTTTGTCTAAGGAGAACTTAATTAGGGTTTCAGAAAAGTTGAAAGTAATCGTGAATAGACTATAGCAAATTTGTTAAAATGTTTAATTTTTAAAATAATTTTACTGTTTCCCTTGACCGACGCACGAATAAAGTGATGATGAGGCGGTAAAAGTGAAGGTTCCACTTCTGTACATAATCCATTCCATTTACTTCCAACTTTTGTGAAGCCCTGCTAAAGTTCTACTTCCAGGATATTCTTCCGCCTCATGCAAACGAAGCTTAACCGAGTCTATAATATTACAACGAAGGGACAAGCACCGCCTTCGTGTGCACTCAGCGTAATAATATTTTCCATGCGAACTATTTCTTGCTCGGCATTACAACACACCTATTTTCTCACTTTTTTTTGTTCATATTAAAACACTGTAATATATGGATAAAATATAAGTAAAAGTTCAGTTCATATTTAGGAAACAACCAAAAACATCTAACGTCATACACGGAGTGTTTTTTCAGAGGCTTGATTCAAAAAGTGTGAAGAAACTGCGAATAGACGTCTATTCGCAGTTTCTTCACACTTTTTGAATCAAACACTTGAAAAATCGCCCCATGTGTCACGTATTTAGTTATTTTCTAAATACACCATGTATCACAAGCTTTTTATACCTCTGTTAACATGAAAAGTATCTTATTTTTCGTAAAATTAAAGTTTTACCGNACCATGTATCACAAGCTTTTTATACCTCTGTTAACATGAAAAGTATCTTATTTTTCGTAAAATTAAAGTTTTACCGATATTTTATTTATAAATAATAATAATTGATTTACAATAAAAATGAATTAAACAGCGAGAAAACACGCGTGTTGGTAGCGCCTAGTAAGAAATGGTTTTCATGCAAAATATCATAACAACTGAGCGCGCACGAATATTCTGGAAGTAGAACTTTAGCAGGGCTTCAGGAATGTGTGAAGAAACCGGAATGGATTGTAGTTGGGTACTCTATGGTTGAGGGTTGTACGTCGTAGAGCGTGCAGGGAGGCGTCCCCCCCCCTCCCTTCCGACGACGGCTGGTTGTGTCGTGGTGGGGTGGAGGGGACGCGATGCACGCACGCACGACGCCAGAGAGGACAAATGACAAGGGGCACCCCCAGTGCCTCCCCCGAGTAGCGTAAAAAAAAAAAGAGTTGAAACGGCCCATTTAGTTGCCACGTGTCAGTAGCTTCGCCCGCACGTGGAGCAGGGGGGCAGGGGAGGGGGAGATGCCAAACGCAGACGAGGCAGACAGACAGTTGGAGAACAGCTGGCGTGTAGGAAGAGCAAGAGGGGAAGGGCAGGCGCGTAAATAGACTTTAATTCCAGAAAAGAAAACAAATCGCGGCGCATGCATGCTCCATGTGTCCCGGCATGGCGGGGTTGGCAGCAGACAACGGATTGGTCTGTCGCGGCGCGCGGGGGTTGGTCGACCATTACAGGAAGTGGCTTTCCAGCGCGCTCAACACTCCCTCGTCCTTCTGCCCCCTTTATAAATTCGCTCTTTTTTTCACTTCTGTAAAACGCCGTTACCAAAACATTTCCACTATAAAGGGATTTACACAATGAAAAACTTGGCTCTGCCTATCTAGCCTGCAGTCACCGTCATCCGCCATGTTGATTTTTTAAATTTATTTATTCTTGATTCAAATTTAGGAGGATTTATTGAAAAGTGCGACATTAGAAGCTTAACTAATATCCTTACCCATCATTATGGATATAATTAGGGCCAATGACTTATTGCGTAAAAATCGGAGCACACAGTAGAATTCAATACCATATACACCTCAGCTGTTGTTATACCTCCATTGGCTGCTGGTGCCGTGTCCGTCTTTGACAAAGCCACTCAGGACTAAGTAACTCCGACACTAATATCTGTGTACAAATTTTTAACACGGGTCAGAACATTTTTTTAGTCAATCAAAGAGGCTGGAGGACCCTACAGTGCTTTGAACTGTATCTTGTCTCGAAATCTTTTCGCGAGATATCACTGCCCCATATGAACTATTAATGCATATTTATCCACCAATTAATTTAATACAAAATTTCATATCTTAATTTGGCCAAAACCATGCAATGTAATGCTCCTAAAATGAAGCATTTTCAGTAATTGCCCTGACTCTTCTATTATGACATTAAAACAAACAATTTGTGTATAACGGGTGATACAGCCTTTTAAATTCGAAATCAATGTTGAAAAAATTCCTTCTGAATGCATCCATTTTAAAGATAATTATTTAAAACAAAAGCGAATGTTCAAAGCAAATTTCGGAGAGAATATCGTCACATTTTTTTTGTTAATGTTATTCATTCATTAATATTTTGTAAAATGTAGATTTTAATCTAAAATTTTAGAAAAAAATTAATGCACACGAAAATGGGCAATTAATTAACTTGCCAGTATACTTAAGAAATGCCATGTAGGATACTTTTTGTTTGAAACAGCTATCTTTAAAATTGATACATTGAGAAGGGATTTCTTAACGTTGATTCCCCTTTTAAACTATACTAATGTCGGCTTCGAGAAGGCACAGCGTTCTTACGCATTAAGAGAACGTAGGGCGGGAATTGATGATAAACACGATAATCGATATCTACAGGTTTCTAGAGGTAAATATAGAAAAAGGAAAAAAAAAGGGGAGGGGACGGATTACTTTGTGACCAAATATTATGCCACGGTGATACGTTTATTATGAGTAGGGACCTGTAAAACTCGCGTTCTTATGTGGCATCATGGTAAACTTCTCAGTACTGTATACACTGGAGCCGGAGTCTTTTCTCCATTGGCTGCTGCATAGTCGTGAGATCATTCACTCCCTTTCTGGTTGAACTGCGCGTGATTGGGGGCAGACTAGTGTGAAGTGTTCGTTTATTGACTGGCTGATAATGCGTAACCACAACATCAAGTTGAAGTTGTTTCAATTCTCCACACGGAAGTTTTAACCTTACGTCACTCTTGTTTTAAGAAGACTGCACTGCTGTGCGACCTATAACTGAACATCACGCAAACGCAAAGTTAAAAGCAAGGAGTTCTATAAAAAAAACCTTGACAGTGTTAATCAGTTCTTAAGCGTTCTAGCACTTGTAGGTTCTTGTCACGCATAACACTTGCAGCCACGTAGTCCCCAGTGATGTTCTTACCTGCGAAATGACGTAAGAAGAAATCTAAGCACACGAACGGGTAAGTTTCGTCACCTCTAGAGCAAAGTCTGCAACAATTCCTCACTGATACAAGCGCAAATTATCAGCGTGCGGGATATCGCAATTGATTATTTTCTGGGCGGAACGGGATTACTTAAAACCAGTATTCCTACAGCCGAACGAACGTTTTCCATTTTCGGTAATAATTTATTTTGCCTTTCGCTAACAACGAACTTATATAGTTCACGTTAAGAATGCCAGAAATCACGGACGGCCCAGATAACTGGCTGCGAAATACTTGGAAGGCTTAAATTTCAATTTATAACAACTGTGCTCTCTTGTACCTCGTATCTGTTTCTACAGTAACCCAACGTGAAAAAAAAAAACACTCGAGAAATGGCAAATGCAAATGTATCACTCTCTCTCCGAATATTACGCACCATTTAAAAATTATAAATTTTAATTCCTGTGAAATTGCGTGACCACTTTGATTGGATAAGTACAGAATTGCACAGCAAATTATTCAAACAGAAATTAAATTATTCTAAACTGTGTATTTTTCCTATATGCTTAACCACAGAATTTTATTGTACACGGATAAGCTTCGCAAGTGTAAATTACTGGGTTTTAGATATCTCGTTCCCCTTACCCGCAGAGTCTACGCTGCAATCTCCGAATATTTTCGGAAATTGAAACCTCGTAACTAGGCTCACAATTATGCCATAATAATAAACCGCAGTTTAATTAACATTCCTGTGGACGAAATCTGACGACGAATTACGATGCACCCCAACTGCCATGCGATTATTAACTGACTAGCACAATCTGCGGTTTCGAATCAAACTGGCATTTCTTGTGAAACGAAAACTATTTCCCACTGAAGAAAATATTCTATACTGAAATGAATCGGATACCATTGCCAAAACTCGAACCAAGAGGAGCATTTCAAAACTAAACAATTATAAATACACCTCTAAAATATTGTACTTCTACATTTTACTCTATTGCACAGCGTCGATATTACTCTAATTCACAAGATCTATTAAGTATTTATTTTTGAAAGAAAAGCATACAGGCTAATAATATTTTTAGGTTTTGTAAGATTTCATTTCAGTTTTGCTGAATTATTACTGAATTTTGTCACATAGTTCTTATTTTAGCTTTACGTTGTGATGTATAGACTTCATTCGTTTGGTTTAAGTTAAGTAATTTTAGGTGAGGTTGCAGTAATATCACAATAAATTATACCTCTGTATTAAATTTTTTTAAAGAAATAAACGCATAACTATTTATTGACATACATTCTGTGTATTTTCTGTTAACCACTGCATTTTCTTCTTTTTTTATGGCGTAACTCTGACTATAATCAATTGTCTCTGCTCTGATGCACCTTGTTTACAAGAAGAGTTTCCAGACACTCAGGATNTTATACCTCCATTGGCTGCTGGTGCCGTGTCCGTCTTTGACAAAGCCACTCAGGACTAAGTAACTCCGACACTAATATCTGTGTACAAATTTTTAACACGGGTCAGAACATTTTTTAGTCAATCAAAGAGGCTGGAGGACCCTACAGTGCTTTGAACTGTATCTTGTCTCGAAATCTTTTCGCGAGATATCACTGCCCCATATGAACTATTAATGGATATTTATCCACCAATTAATTTAATACAACATTTCATATCTTAATTTGGCCAAAACCATGCAATGTAATGCTCCTAAAATGAAGCATTTTCAGTAATTGCCCTGACNATTTCATATCTTAATTTGGCCAAAACCATGCAATGTAATGCTCCTAAAATGAAGCATTTTCAGTAATTGCCCTGACTCTTCTATTATGACATTAAAACAAACAATTTGTGTATAACGGGTGATACAGCCTTTTAAATTCGAAATCAATGTTGAAAAAATTCCTTCTGAATGCATCCATTTTAAAGATAATTATTTAAAACAAAAGCGAATGTTCAAAGCAAATTTCGGAGAGAATATCGTCACATTTTTTTTGTTAATGTTATTCATTCATTAATATTTTGTAAAATGTAGATTTTAATCTAAAATTTTAGAAAAAAATTAATGCACACGAAAATGGGCAATTAATTAACTTGCCAGTATACTTAAGAAATGCCATGTAGGATACTTTTTGTTTGAAACAGCTATCTTTAAAATTGATACATTGAGAAGGGATTTCTTAACGTTGATTCCCCTTTTAAACTATACTAATGTCGGCTTCGAGAAGGCACAGCGTTCTTACGCATTAAGAGNTTCTTAACGTTGATTCCCCTTTTAAACTATACTAATGTCGGCTTCGAGAAGGCACAGCGTTCTTACGCATTAAGAGAACGTAGGGCGGGAATTGATGATAAACACGATAATCGATATCTACAGATTTCTAGAGGTAAATATAGAAAAAGGAAAAAAAAGGGGAGGGGACGGATTACTTTGTGACCAAATATTATGCCACGGTGATACGTTTATTATGAGTAGGGACCTATAAAACTCGCGTTCTTATGTGGCATCATGGTAAACTTCTCAGTACTGTATACACTGGAGCCGGAGTCTTTTCTCCATTGGCTGCTGCATAGTCGTGAGATCATTCACTCCCTTTCTGGTTGAACTGCGCGTGATTGGGGGCAGACTAGTGTGAAGTGTTCGTTTATTGACTGGCTGATAATGCGTAACCACAACATCAAGTTGAAGTTGTTTCAATTCTCCACACGGAAGTTTTAACCTTACGTCACTCTTGTTTTAAGAAGACTGCACTGCTGTGCGACCTATAACTGAACATCACGCAAACGCAAAGTTAAAAGCAAGGAGTTCTATAAAAAAAAACCTTGACAGTGTCAATCAGTTCTTAAGCGTTCTGGCACTTGTAGGTTCTTGTCACGCATAACACTTGCAGCCACGTAGTCCCCAGTGATGTTCTTACCTGCGAAATGACGNGCACTTGTAGGTTCTTGTCACGCATAACACTTGCAGCCACGTAGTCCCCAGTGATGTTCTTACCTGCGAAATGACGTAAGAAGAAATCTAAGCACACGAACGGGTAAGTTTCGTCACCTCTAGAGCAAAGTCTGCAACAATTCCTCACTGATACAAGCGCAAATTATCAGCGTGCGGGATATCGCAATTGATTATTTTCTGGGCGGAACGGGATTACTTAAAACNTGATACAAGCGCAAATTATCAGCGTGCGGGATATCGCAATTGATTATTTTCTGGGCGGAACGGGATTACTTAAAACCAGTATTCCTACAGCCGAACGAACGTTTTCCATTTTCAGTAATAATATATTTTGCCTTTCGCTAACAACGAGATTATATAATTCACGTTAAGAATGCCAGAAATCACGGACGGTCCAGATAACTGGCTGCGAAATACTTGGACGGCTTAAATTTCAATTTATAACAACTG
Source organism: Clitarchus hookeri (assembly GCA_002778355.1). Taxonomy (NCBI): domain Eukaryota; kingdom Metazoa; phylum Arthropoda; class Insecta; order Phasmatodea; family Phasmatidae; genus Clitarchus; species Clitarchus hookeri. The sequence goes on from NQII01002173.1 coordinate 168,343, forward strand.
TGCTCTCTTGTACCTCGTATCTGTTTCTACAGTAACCCAACGTGAAAAANATTTCAATTTATAACAACTGTGCTCTCTTGTACCTCGTATCTGTTTCTACAGTAACCCAACGTGAAAAAAAAAAACACTCGAGAAATGGCAAATGCAAATGTATCACTCTCTCTCCGAATATTACGCACCATTTAAAAATNAAAAAAAAAAACACTCGAGAAATGGCAAATGCAAATGTATCACTCTCTCTCCGAATATTACGCACCATTTAAAAATTATAAATTTTAATTCCTGTGAAATTGCGTGACCACTTTGATTGGATAAGTACAGAATTGCACAGCAAATTATTCAAACAGAAATTAAATTATTCTAAACTGTGTATTTTTCCTATATGCTTAACCACAGAATTTTATTGTACACGGATAAGCTTCGCAAGTGTAAATTACTGGGTTTTAGATATCTCGTTCCCCTTACCCGCAGAGTCTACGCTGCAATCTCCGAATATTTTCGGAAATTGAAACCTCGTAACTAGGCTCACAATTATGCCATAATAATAAACCGCAGTTTAATTAACATTCCTGTGGACGAAATCTGACGACGAATTACGATGCACCCCAACTGCCATGCGATTATTAACTGACTAGCACAATCTGCGGTTTCGAATCAAACTGGCATTTCTTGTGAAACGAAAACTATTTCCCACTGAAGAAAATATNACTAGCACAATCTGCGGTTTCGAATCAAACTGGCATTTCTTGTGAAACGAAAACTATTTCCCACTGAAGAAAATACTCTATACTGAAATGAATCGGATACCATTGACAAAACTCGAACCAAGAGGAGCATTTCAAAACTAAACATTTATAAATACACCTCTAAAATATTGTACTTCTACATTTTACTCTATTGCACAGCGTCGATATTACTCTAATTCACAAGATCTATTAAGCATTTATTTTTGAAAGAAAAGCATACAGGCTAATAATATTTTTAGGTTTTGTAAGATTTCGTTTCAGTTTTGCTGAATTATTACTGAATTTTGTCACATAGTTCTTATTTTAGCTTTACGTTGTGATGTATAGACTTCATTCGTTTGGTTTAAGTTAAGTAATTTTAGGTGAGGTTACAGTAATATCACAATAAATTATACCTCTGTATTAAATTTTTTTAAAGAAATAAACGCTTAACTATCTATTGACATACATTCTGTGTATTTTCTGTTAACCACTGCATTTTCTTCTTTTTTTATGACGTAACTCTGACTATAATCAATTGTCTCTGCTCTGATGCACCTTGTTTACAAGAAGAGTTTCCAGACACTCAGGATNCGTAACTCTGACTATAATCAATTGTCTCTGCTCTGATGCACCTTGTTTACAAGAAGAGTTTCCAGACACTCAGGATTCACTCTGAAAAATGACTTTTCATTAATAAGGAGGACAATGCGATTTCTCTAACGCCGCACATAATTTTTTAATGGAGAATCATATATAATTTTTTTCTCGTATATAGCTTATTTTTAATAATTCCGGGAAAAAACGAAAAAAATAGTTTAATCAAATCATTCGTATTACGAGCAAACAATTTCCAAAAGCTTAATGAATAACACAATGTCCCCATCATGAGTTAACATAAAATATGAAATCTTAGTACCAGGTAAAAATTTGTATGCCTGAAGTTGTTTACATATCAAAATATTTTAACATACACACTGCAGCATAAAACATTAATCTAAATGGGAAATTTTAAGAATAGTAATCGTAAAAATACTGCTATCAAAGAAGGTAAAAATGTTTTTATACGATAAATCAAGTGAATGTTGACAACACAGCTGTGCCAGTCGTGATTCATAACAACTATTAAAATGAGAATAATTAGGATACAAATACCAGGTTTTATTAGGCAAAAAATTCCGCTGGGCGCAAAAAAAAATGCTTCGCTTCATGCCCATAGTAGACTGTATACATGTTGCGCACAAATGTTATATTTGACCGATACTGTGTCCAATGATTTTTCCTGTGAGTAACTGATTCTTAAAGAGTGCTACAGCACTACGTTACTACCGTTACCTATCACTGATCACCAAATGCAAAGCCTACAGCTTATTGATTGTGATAACGAAACGCGTTCTTTGCCAGTTACAGCACCCATAAATAATTTTTTTCTATTTGCAAAGCCAGAAATGATTAATTAGTTAGTGGATGAAAGGGTTAAAAAGTAGGACGTGTCCTCCTTTTGCCAGACTTCTGGTAAACCTCGCCCACAAGGACACAAATTCCCGCCACACGTTGCGACCGTGACGACGTTGGGTAACGCCTCGACCTTGGTTAACGCCCGCGGCATTAGAAGCATCCGCCGGGTGAGTGAGGAGTGAGTGAAGAGATTTGGTCGGCTCTTAACAGCGGCATCTTTAGAGCCTATGAGAATGAAAGGGTAGGGGGGAACAGGAGATCCCAGAGAAAACCCGCCAATCAGCGGCATCGTGCGGTACGATTACGGCATGCGAAAATCCGGGAGTGACCCGACCTGGAATTGATTGAACCCGGTTCGCCTTCGGCGAGTAGGCTGACCGCTCAGCCACCGCGGCCCCAACACGTAGTGGGCAATTAGGCACAAGGCCCGATTCCAGAGCTACGCGAAGCCAATTTGTGAATGGGTACGTGGACATCAAAGGAGCCGCCACACCACTTCATTACTGCGTGCTTACCTATTATGCATGCATATGGTAAATTCCCTTTACTTTCAACTTTTCTGAAGCCCTGCCGAAGTTCTACGTCCAGGATATTCCTCCAACTCATGCAAACAAAGTAGAAATTTTTTATTAAAAAACCGTCCAACGTGTCTGAGTGACGTCTGCTTACGAATAGTGTTTAAGAAATGTTACGCGTCTGTATACATACGTTTTTCGGTTTCTCCATTTATCGCTAAAGAATGTTTTTGTGATAGTGATAATGGCACCGACGGGCATTTCCACAATCATTTTTAGGTACGAACATTCTGGTATACTACATTTAAAGAAATAGGGACGTGCATCAAAACTTTATTTTTATTATTATTTAATAAGATGGCAAGGTCTCCGCTTTTAGTCTCACAGAGGCGCGTTTTCGACGGCAGGACTGCACGCGAGTTCAGTGCTTTGCGCGTAGATGCGATGAGAGAGTTAATGCACATGTCTCGGTCGCCCCTATCGCTCCCACGCTTTTAGGCCTCAGACGTGCAAAATTCCTTCGACCAGTGAATCTAGAAAACTACACCAAAGGGACAACGCAACACATTCGTGCGCAGTCAGTTTCTTAATATTTTGCACGAGTACTACTTGTTACCAGGCATTACCAACACGCCATTTTCTCCATATTTTAATTCAAATTAATTACAAATAAAATATTATAGAGTAGAGAGAAAATATGAGTAAAAGTTCTATTTACTAAAAAACGAGATACTTTCACTTTAACAGAAGTATAAAACGCTGAGATACGAGACAGTTATGAAGCAACCATACACGTCATACGTGGAGTGATGTTTCAAAGGTTTGATTCGAAAAGGGCGAATAAACCACGAGCAGACTGTAGTTAGCGTACCCGGCGTTGTGTGAACCGATATGACGGTTGTAGATGGGAAAACAGGAGACCAACAGAAGCGAAGGTCACCTAGTCGTGAATACAGGCGGCTCACTTGTAACTCACCTTATTGTACCAAACACTGTTCAACTCGTACACATTGCATCTGATAACATTTTCCTCGAATAAAAAATTTTTACTCTCTATATTTTTTGAAGAATTTTATGTCAAATACAAAATTCTCTGTTTTGTTGCAGCCGTAATGAAAAATACTAAGTTGTACAGATGAAAAACATCACGAAGTAAGTAAATTAATCCCGTGGGTTAGCGCGTGACATATATGCAATCACCAAATAATAAGTTATATATGAAAAAATTTTAATATAAAAACATTTTTGTATATTTTAAACATTTTTTTAAAAATTGCATGAACTGTTATTTGGTGACGACATATATGGCAAGCAGTAGCCCAAAGCATTAGTTTATGTTGTGAATTGTTCCATCTTTATTACTTAGTTGGTTTATGTTATTACGACTGCAACAAAACAGAAGAATTTTGTATTTGACATCAAATTATTAAAAAATATATAATGTGTGAAAAAAATTTAGTCCAGGAAAATGTTATCACATAGAATGCGTACGTGTTGAATATTGTATGGTACAATTATAAAATTACAAATTTTTTGGGGTCCAACATCCTTAACTCAACGCCAATGCATGGAGCTACTTTCCATTCGTCACTGCCAACTTAACTAGGCGCTTGTCAGTAAGTGTGCCCGTTAAAATACACGCAGGTATGGGACAGTGACATTTTTCAAAGGTTGATTACAAAACTGCTTAAATAACCGTGAACAGCCTAAAGACACGAAACTGTAGGTTTATTAAAAGAGAGAGTGGGAAGTGGTGGGCGGTAGGGAGAGAGATGCGCTCGGCTCTTGTTTGTACGTCGTTTATCTGCAGCAGCCGGGAGCTAGCTCCAGATGTGCGGTGACTGTCCTGACGTTGAGAAGGGGGGAAGGGGTGAAGTAGGGGGGAGGACAGGGCACGAGCTGCTCAACCCTGGAAGAGGGAGACGAGGTGGAAGGGATGGGCGGCTCTGGACGGGAGGAGGGGAAGTCACCAGTCTGGCCGGCGCCAGCGGAACACATGGTCGTGGATAAGCGACTGAAATGCCTCGCCGCTTCCGTCTCTTTCTACCGTCCGTGTTCTCCCCCCTACGCCTTTTAGCCCCTTCCGGCAGCCCGTGCACCTACTGCCTGACAAACTCAAGTAAAAGCCCCGGAAAATACCTCAAACACACGTTCTTTCCCACGAGGTGGCCACTAATAATGGAACATCTGTTACGTTCCTCTCGAATTAGTTCGAGACCCGTTCAACAGAGCGCAGCACTGTTACATTTTGTGTGTCCATCGCTACAACACAAATTCACTCTTATGGCTACAGAACGCATACTCGAGTGTAACCACCTGTGTTTTTTTTTCGTGGGCTGGCATTCCGTTCTCATATTTGTCGTGCATAAATTTGTTGCATACCAAACATTTTTCGACGTTTTTAGAAAATGTAGAATCATGGAAGTAATCGCCGTACAGTCCCGATCTCCTGCGACAAGACTTATAATTTATAGCTAACAAAAATAGGCAAGCTTATTGCCTCATAAAGAATCAGTTACAAAATTATAGCGTATTTAAGCGATTCGCACTTCGTCGAACAGTGTAAGAATGCAGGTTCCAGTCTCCTGAAACAATTTTCTTTCCCGACACTGAATCATTCATAAATATGAACAAGCGAAAATATCGACTAGGGGAATTATATCAATAGCGTATAGTTGATTCCACGAAATAGTCGATAACAAATCGAAACCTGGTGTAGTTTGCGGCCCGTCCGCTAGATGTCGCAAGTGTGCTTGGCTTCATTTGTTGTGAGAGTGACATTCTNCCCCCTTTTCCCCCTAAAAGTCTCGCTCGACTTAGCAACTTCATTGTCGGGCACGTACAGTTCGGACGAAACATGTACATGTGGTTTACATGCAAACTGAATATATTTTAACACGCTCGCCACTGGGACTAATTATGTACTGAAATCATTATTGCCAACAGGTTTAGTACGAAGATATAAACACTTTACAGGCTGTTGCACTTTGCTTACGTCACGTCACCATTTTTCTCGCTCACTCAGAATTCACCAGCTTCACTTGCACCTGTAAAGCCAGTCGTACTTATAACTAGTGTTTATACGTTCATCGAGTTCAAGGGCGTATTTTATAGTTAGAGCGGTTTTATTGTGCCGAAATATATATTTTGGACAGGCGCCTATTTGATGCCCCTTGTTTGCTAACACGAAGAACTAAATTTAAAATGTAGGTGCGTGACTTTGAAAACTCGGGGAATTATTATACACAGATGCACCTGTTTTTCGCGAAAAGATTTCAGGACAAGTTGTGTTCCAAAACACTTTAGTTGAGAACCACTTTCGTGATTGGATCATTTGAATTGTTACGCGTCATATCTTTCTGCCCGCGAATCACGAACGGTCAGTAACGGAGAAACTTAATTCTGATTTGCTCACTCGTGTAACAGACTCTTCACACAAAGACAATCGGCCAATAACTAAAGGAAATCGGCAAGTGTGCACATAGGATATTAAAGTCTCGCCTCCGCGTAAATATTTTCGCGAAAAACAGGTGGCTCTATTAATAAATCGTTTGCCCGTAAAGTATACGAGTGAGTGAAGAGATTTGGGCGGCTCTTAACATCGAGATATTGAGAGCTGATGAGGGTGAAGCGAGGGGTGAGTATGGAGTATGAAAGGGTGGAGGAAACGGGAGAACCTAGAGAAAACCCGCCGACCAGCGGCATCGTCAGTCACAATTTCCACATGAGGAAATCCGGGAGCGAAGTCGCCGGGAATAGAACCCGGTTCGCCTAGGTGGGAGGCGAGGAGTCTAACCACTACACCACCGCGGCCCCTGTAAATTAGTTGAAAGTTGTTGTCAGTGATAACAGGAGCAGCGAAACCACACACAACGGGTGCACCAGTGGAGTCTAGGAAACGGTGTGAATTAAGAGATAATATATTAATATATCAAAATTTTTTGTTGGCTTGTCGATGGCAGGGATACGTTATGTTGTGAAACAGACTANAATCCCTCCCACACCGGATGATTCCCGGCAACTCGATGCGTATCGCACTGAAATGGAAGCTATTACAGCGCTCAAATCTCGAAGTCTTACAATAAGTTTGTGGAGCAGTACGGTATATTCCTAACCTACTCGGCTCGTCAAATGTGTTAGAAGGAGGAAGAGAGGGAGCGAGAGAGGGAGGAAGAGAGAGAGAGAGAGACGGAGAGCAAGAGAAAACTTTACGGCGCCCACGGACAATTTGTCGGTGCGGCCCCAACAAAGATCAGTTTCTGTCGGCTCTTTGTCGTCATCCGCCCCTCCCTCCCCCTCCTCCATCACCAACAAGCATCCTTCTCATGAATATTTAAGGAAAATTGTTCCCCTCGCGCTTCTAAATTTTTTTTCTTTGTTTTACCTCCACCACACCCCCCAATGTCGCCACCAACAATGAGGCAACGGTGGGAGGAGTTCGAATTGCTAAGCGTGCAACGCCGAAGACGACTTCGTAAAGGATGGATATGAAATTATTCGAATGCAGCCAACGTAAGTTCCATCTGGAACTTTTCGCCTTATCGTTAACGAAGTTCTCCTGCGAGAACTGTTTTGTTCCTGGCAACGGTTCCTTTTACATGCGTGCGCACGTTTCGGGTATCATGTGCAACAGATGAAATGAAGCAGTATCGTACAAACCGAAATTACAGTAACACTTTTCGAACACAATCTGATAGTTTGACAATTCTAATAATCCACGCCATAGGCGGGCATTGTTTCGTAAATTTATTATTCACTAATTCTGTATTGTTACCGTGTTTATTTCAATCACAGAATTATAACTATTATTATTTGTTAAGATCTCATAATCATAGATAAGTTAACTTTTCTTACATTATGCCAGTAAAAGCACTTAGCTGCCATTATGCAGAGATGCAAACTGAGGCACCAAAACTAAGAATAAACCACAAATCACCGAAAAGGTGACGGTTAAATAAACCCATTTAAAATTTGTATTTCAAATTATGCGTAACAATGTTAATTTACACCGATACGCTTCGAAAAAAAAAAAACCAGCCAAAAATAAGTCCGAATAAACAAAGAACTGTTTTCATTCTAGTCGAATACAGCAAGCACACTCTATGGTGCGTTTATGTCGGTCTAACTTACGCGGTAACATCCCTATTACGTCAGTTGAATATTGGGATCATACTGCTGACTGCGTAAGTTTTTGTTGCGCAAAGCCCTAAAGAGAGTAGCGCAGCTGGGCTGCCATCGAGCGAAGTGATTTGGGCGGCTATACACACCGAGGTCTCGAGAGTCGATGAGGGTGAGGTGAGCATGGAGCAGTACCGGAATGCCTGGTCGGGGGAAACGGGAGATCCCCGAGAAAACACGCCGACCAGCGTCCGGCTTGCCTCGGTGGGAGGCGAGCAGTCTAACCGCTACACCACCGCCAACGAGATACACGATGGTGTCGGGTAGTCGGGGCAGGGCAGCGGCTTGTTAGAGAGGACGGGGCGAAGAAGAACAGGGGCCTGGGGCATATTCCCATGGCTGGAAGTGCTAACAAGACTGGCGGCCTGGGGGAATGTAAGGCGACACCCCCTGTCACGGGGCGCCTGGGAAGGGAGGACGGAGAGAGCCACAGAGCGCTTGTATTGTGGCTGGAGAACAGAGGCGAGCGTTGTCGCTGGCACAGACCGAGCTGGAACTGTCTTGTCGGGCGCCAGATGGCGCAGTGGGGCCTGCTCACTCCTCACTCCCCGCCGGCCTGTGACAGCCAAGGAAGGCCAAACTGTTATATCATGTAACGAGTTCCGTCTTTCCAGTACCAAGTAGGAAACACGTTCCAGTAGCATATTTTTGTTAACAGGTTACTGTGAAACATTTCACTGTTGTCCCGACCACAGACTTAAGATGAGGTAGACCAATCTCGTTGACTGCGCACAACCAGTCTCCGTGTCCCAACATTGAACTGCTTTTCTGCCAACACGACTAGTAAAAATGGCGTTGATTGGATTTAATGTTAGAACACTGTTTATGTACACAAGTGCCTTGAGATGTTTGCATACTTACTCTAGCCAGTTGGTAATGCAGTTGTATTTAATTCAAATTGATAAAAGTATTTTATACACATAAATGTACTTGTCATTTAAAAATGATTATATAAACCAACATGTTCATCATTGTTGACCATGTGACTTTGAAAGCTGTGTTTCTTTGGGGGTAGTTCAATATTGGGTACATGCGCAGAAGACGAATAATCGGTCTACCTAATCTTTAGTCTATGGCTTGGCGTTCCAAAAAATATCGTTTGCGCATGCGCAAAGTTGCAAGCCAAAAAGTCCCAAAAATAACGCTATAAACAATAAATAGAACGCGTTATTCGTGTAACACGTTACCAAACAGTAACAGTTTATTACAACTATTGCGTTAAACAACGCCTATCTCTAATGCAAGCTCTCTGAGGGACGGCCACGTCGTCTACCGTGCCAGCCAATCAATCACCCTCTTTCACAGACTCCGCACCGGCGCACAGCTCTAGTCGGTGAAGACGTCGGGTCGCAGGTTCCATTCTCCGTTCTGGCCACGGCCGTAGAAGACAGGCCTGGACACTCGCCTATCTAACAACGTTGGCGAGCTGACGCTCTTAGTGACGCATTTAGTTTATGAAGTGGCCGCAAAAATGCTGTACCAAACCAGTGCTGCTAGCATTGCTGGTATAGGGATAAAAAAAATTGTAATTCCCCTCCGTATGCCTGCCATGTCAAACAGTACTACTTTGGTAGCATTGCTCCGTGGTTGGGTTCATGAACTAAATGGATCAACAGGGGCGTCGACACTTTTCAAGCAAGTGTCCAGCTTCTACGGCCGTGATCCTGCCATTGGTCGGCGTTACAGAGTAGATACATACACAGAAACGAGATGGCGTGGCGGTTCCTTAGATGTGAGTGTACCCTTGCCTCTTTTATTCAGTATGTTCGGCAACTCACTGCCCCAACTCCAGATATAGTTTCTTTGGACCAACAGTAACACAAAAACCCTGTACACCTACACCCGGAAACACGTATTTTTATATCAAATAATTGTATTCAAAGTAGCTGCGTACAACGATTGCAGAACAATGTGGTGCGTTCATGCGTGTAGGACAAGTTGCATAGGAAGTAGGCGCCCGACACTAAATTGAAACATACGCAGCGTCGCGCGCCTACCCTACACGTGTGATCGCACCGCCTTGTTCTCGGGGATCTCCCGTTTCACCCACTCTTTCATTCCGGCGCTGCTCCATACTCACCCCAATCGCCCTCTTTGGCTCTCAAGACCTCGCTGTTAAGACCCGCCCAAATCTCTTCACTCACTCTGTTCGATTCTACGAAACTTCCCGCCATTTTCAGTTTACCTTCCGTTACTCGTTCAAAAAGTGCGTGTAAAAGTTTTACTCTGGCAAGATCTGCAGTTTTGGGACACTACCAACAACCAAAGAAAAAAGTTTAATCGCAAAGTAATGTTTTGGAACGCCGCGCCGCCCTTGCTGGCGAGTAACTCCATTTTGCAGTAGTCCCACGGTGCAAGGAGCCGTTCTACTTCTGCATCATTGTGTATTCTATGGCGCTGAGCTGCGCCCAAATACCCGGTGAAAGAGCAACATGGCGGCCTGCGTGAAGTTTTGGAGGAGTTAGCCGCAAGCTGGTCCGGAGAGACGATCCACGTAACTCGATCAAGATGGTATCCTTGAAGTCAAGCCGCACTCAAGAGGTTTGCTCAATTCGACAGCTGTTTTTGGCATTTCGTCTCTTTCGCGTTCCATTCGCCGGAAGCAGTATGGCGGCGGGTGTTCCACTCATCAGGTTAAAATGCCCCCGGGTCGCTTAGGTCATGCACTTTTTGCTCTTCTTCGCAAGGAGGAGTTGCGAGGGCAAATCGTCTGCTGGGTAGATTTTGGTGGNTTTTTTTTTAAAAAAAAAAAAAAAAAAAAAAAGTGCATTAACCTTACAACTTATCTTCAAAGATATTATGAACTAAATTTAATATGTCATGGTTGATGAAAACTATTTAAAAAAAACTTTTCTGTGAAAAATTAATTTATGAACACAAACTACCACAAAAATATGTATGCTCCAAGGCGTCTGCTGTATTTGCCATTCTGCTTTATATACACGAATGCGCCTAAAGACGTTCCATTCGCTTCGGAGGAGTTAGCAGCTGTTTTTTGGCCCTGGTCACTTTGACCTCAACTCTCATAACTCCCGAGGAGCAAAAAGAGAGGCCGAATGGAACAAACCCACGCTGTCCGAATCACGCGACCAACAGTCTTATCAAACGACACAGAAGTTAAACGCTGGCATGCATAGCGAACTCCGAGCACACATGCAGCAGAAAAATGGCCGCAACTGGCCAGCAACATGCCGGAACACCGTTCGCCAATCAGAGCCTGGCAACTCACTCGCCAAACGGCAGCCCCGCCAGCAGGAAATATTCCGCAGCACGCAGTAGCCAATCAGATTCGAGGAGCGCCTCGTGCAGCCAACCAACGAATGGGTACGCTCAAATAAAAGGAAAGATCACGCCATTTCACTTCTGTATACTGTATAGTCCATTCACGGTTACTTCCAAATTTTCAGAAGCACTGCTAAAGTTCTACTTGCAGGATATTCCTCCATCTCATGCAAACACAGCTTAAATAAGTTTAAAGAATTACACCAAAGGTACAAAACACCGCATTCTTGCGCACCCACTTTGATAATATTTTGGATAAGAACTATTTCTTACTAGGCATTACCAACACACCTATTTCCCCCCTGTTTTTATTCATATTAATTATAAACTAAATATTTTAATTCAGATAAAATATGTGTAAAAGCTCAATAAAACCAAATATAAGGTATTGTTATATTAAAAGTATAAAACGCTTATGATACATGACATAGCTAGGAAAAAAACCAAGTAGGCCCTACGCCTTACATGAGGTGGTTTTTCAAATGTTTCATTCAAAAAAAGTGAATAAACCGCTAATAGGGTATACTTAGTAATTCCGTGACGCAGGTCTGGAAAATAGCTATGCGGGAGGGCAAGGCTTTATAAGAGGGGAGGGGGCGGACCTCCAGGTAGACACACAACACAGTTGCGACACACAGACAGGCGAGGTCGCCGCCAAGCCAGCAGTCGCTGTCTACTCGCTCCTTTCTGACCACCACTCCTCCCGCACCACTTTCCTACCTGCTCCACCCTGTAACACAACATATGCTGCTATTCACTGCAAAGCGAGCACTTTTTGAAAAGCCCTTTCATCCGGAATGACAGTCAATAAATATAGTTCATTTTAGCCTTGGACCTCGACCCTTTCAATCCCGAACTAATTTCCGAGCCCGAGTGTTGCAACCGTTTAGTTTTATGAAGCGCTCCTGTACTTGTGTCGAGCGTGCTTCTCGCAGCCAGTGAACAATGTGCTGCGTGTTAGTCGATGTCGATATTAACCATTCGCAAAGAGACGTGCAGAATCTTCAGGATATCAGATTCCTCACAAGGAAGACGCCCAAATCACCGACCACTTATTCCTTGCTGAGTACAGTTCCGACCATAAATACCATTCATATGTAACACGTCCTTGATCACGGAGACGAGGAGTGAACGTGTTAACTTCCGAATGCGATGGTGTATACACACCGAGCTTACTACTTGCATGGCCATATTTACTTAAAAAGGTGGCTAAAAGATAAAAATGCCTGAAAGGGGGGGAAAAAAAAAAATAACCGGGGCATTGAAGGTGCTCACTTTATCGTGAACAGTCTAGACTTGAGGACACAAAGGTGGAACAGCCGCGTACACCGCCACTCAAGCCGCGCAAGTCCAGCGAAACGACGCGACGTCACTGGCCAGTAAAGTCGTTGGAACGCCGGCCGCCAATCAGCATCCGGTTATCTACTAGCCAGCCGGCAACCCATCCGAAAGGGAAACTTTATCGGCGTGCAGTAGGCCCGTCCCCAGACACTTGTAAAACCAATAACCAATCAGAGAATGGGTACATCCACCGCATTTCTCTCTGTGCACTTATTTACTGGTCGAAACGGGATGACTATTCGCCAGGAGATTTGAAGTGTGACTTTGGTTGCATGTTATATTTATAACACGTGTGCGCAGACACGACATTTTCATTGAACCATTCTTTAAATCTAGTGACCCTATTGTGAAAATCAGAGCACGTAGTAGACTTCAATGCTACGTATACATTACAGCGGTTGTCGTGCCTCCATTGGCTGCTGGTGTCGTTTCCTCATTCGGCCAAGCCACTCGGGGTTCATTAACTCCGACACCGAACATCCTTGATTCGTGCGCAAACGGTTAACGCGGACAAGAACATGTTTCAGCCAATCAAATGAGCTGGGCGACCATACAGTGCTTTGAACTATATCTTGTCTCGGAATTCTTTCGCGGAATATCACTGCCCCTACCTAGCACTTCGCGTTATAAAACTAACGCATGCTGGATTTCACAATAATTAATGCACTCAAGCAAATCCCATTTTATCATTGGCCACTGCCACAGTCAGAACCCAGTACGCTGCTCGACTTGGTCGAACGAAATAAAAGCTCAAGGGTCCTACATGTTCACCAATGGTGCAGAGTTGTAAAGGGCGTGTCGGATAAGCGGGTCCGATGACAAACATCTAGCCAAAATATAAACTTTTATGGCACCTCTGGTCTGTCACAAAATTATATCACAATGTGCTAAAGTGTTTATATATCATGTCACACGGCCCGGGTAACTCTGTGAACGTCAATAAACATTTAAATATATTTGTAAGCGAATCCTGTGTCGAAGCAGCCAGAAGTGAATCAGCTTGATAACCGAGACAGTTCTCTGTGTACGAATGACAACAGCCCGAGTGTATACACGATTGCTGAAATCTAATTTGATGCCAAATAATGAGGATACTGCAGTTGTCTAGTACTTTTGAGTGGGGGACAAATTTGCGAACATTCAAGAAAATATACGGGAGAGTTGCCTATATTCGCCGCAGCTTGAACACCAGCTCTGTTTGTCTCTGTATTTGTGCTTAACAGCGTCCTGTTTGTCCATATCACATCGTACACTACACTGTACTGCGCAGTGTTCATTACTGACCGACTGACAGCCAATACGATGGCGAGTTGGCAACGTTCCAATGAAGTGTTCTTTCCTACCTAAAATACTAACAACCCGGAGTAAATAAGTCCACAGACACGAAATGGCGTGGCGGTTCCTTTGATGTAGACGTACCCGTCCTCTGATTGGTTTTACAAGTGGCTACCACGTGCTGCGCCATTTTCCCTATTGGCTGCGCTGCTGGCTGGCAAGTCAGTTACCAAGCGGTGATTGACAAACGGCGTTCTGACATGTCGCTGGTTAGTGACGCCATATTGGTGGCGTGTGCGGGTGGAGTTCGCGAAATAAGAGGCTGTTTCACCTCTGTATTATTAGTTACTCTGTGCCAACATACTATTGTTAGAGACAGGTGTTTTTCGCGAAAATATTTATGGCCATGCTAGACTTCAATATCCTACGTCCACAACCACAACTTCCATTGGTTATTGCCCGCGTGTCTACGTGAGAAGACGTTTTTCTTATTTGACTGCACCAATCGTAATTAAGTACTCCGATACTGAACGTCCATGATTCGCGGGCAGACACTTGAGGCATGTGACATTTAAAATCATCGAACCACGAAAGTGCATATGAACAAAAGTGTTTTGCAGTACAACTGGTCTTGAAATCTTTTCGCGAAAAACCGCTGTCCCTAACTGATGTGTTCATTTGAGTGATTTAAACTTTGGGTGCTGCCAACGTACCACTAAGTTGCAGTGAACGTTTCCAAAACTGCTGGCACGGGTAATATCACGCCGGCAATATCTTCAAGGAATTCGTACGTCGTTATATAACGGCGAACTTCATATAACTCGGTTCCATTCGGAGAACGTTGCCTGGGTAGTGGACTAGATGCTGACGTGTAGAGAAGGGGGGGGGGGTGGCTGTACTCTGTACTGCTGCGACGACTTCCGGTGGACGTCTGCGTGTGGAAGGGTGAGAAGGAGCGCCCTACGCAGACGGCAGCAAACACATGGGGCGAAGGGCAGGCCCTACTTCGCCCAACAAGGGAAGATGTCGAGATGAAAGCAGCCGCGGGGAGCCCAGCCCCAGCGCTATAGATAAGATTCACATCGAGTGGCCAACTTTAAAAAAAGAGTGGCGTTATAGGGTTAATAAGCCGCCGTGACACTTTCAAATTTTCCGTCTTCAAATATACTTGACAATAATATTTGAAGACGAAATACGACTGTCAAAATTTTACATTTAACAAACTGGATCAAATAATTCACGAAAAGTCGGACACGACTGAACGATTAAACAACAACAGAAACAACAACAACCACAACAACAATATTGAATAGATTTGAAAATGCGTCGCACTGTCAAACGTTTTTA
This sequence comes from Clitarchus hookeri, assembly GCA_002778355.1. Taxonomy (NCBI): domain Eukaryota; kingdom Metazoa; phylum Arthropoda; class Insecta; order Phasmatodea; family Phasmatidae; genus Clitarchus; species Clitarchus hookeri. The sequence goes on from NQII01002173.1 coordinate 183,464, forward strand.
CTGGGAGGATCTAGTCTGAAGTTTCGTTTAAATANGGATCAAATAATTCACGAAAAGTCGGACACGACTGAACGATTAAACAACAACAGAAACAACAACAACCACAACAACTATATTGAATAGATTTGAAAATGCGTCGCACTGTCAAACGTTTTTACTGGGAGGATCTAGTCTGAAGTTTCGTTTAAATAATTATTCTCTAAGTGAGATACTGCTGTCGTGTTTCCGTGCAGTCCACTAAACGAAGAAATGTAACGAATGTTGTGATTTCTTTGAGAACCGATGAGGGTGAAATGAGGTGAGTATGGAGCAGCGCCGGAATGCATGGGCGGGGGAAACGGGAGATACCGAGAAAACCCCCCGAACAACGGCATCGTCCGGCAATATTTCCCACGTGCGAAAATTCGAGAGCGACCCCGCCGGGAATCGAACTCGCTTCGCCTAGGCGGGAAGCAAGTAGTCTGACCACTACACCACCGCAGTCCCTCAGAAAAATTAAGAATGTAGAGGTGAAACAGCCACTTATACCGGGACTAACAGCCACACACGCCAGCAAAATGGCGGTACTACCCAACAAAATGTAAGAACGCCATTCTCAACCAACTCCTGATGACTTACTTGCCAGCTGGCAGCTCAGCTAACATGGTAACATTTTGCAGCATGCAGTAGCTAGGGACACCCGATTTTCGCGAAAATATTTCATGTCCAGTTGTATTGCTCAACACAGTTCAGCTCCGCTTTCGTCATTGGATGATTTACGTCTTTCACGCTACCCGTGAATTACAGAGGTGAAGTATCGTTGTAACCTAATTATGATTGGACAGTCACGTAAGAAACGTCTTCTCACGATGACACGCAGACAATAAGCAAAAGAAAACTGCTGGTATGCTCACAGGGTATTAAAATCTAGCATGTGTCCCTAGCCAGTAGTCAATCAGACAGAAGACCGGTTCCCAGAGCCTCGCGCAGCCAATCACACAATGGGTACGGCCCCTTCAAAAGGAGCCGCCACTCCTTTTCGTCTCTGTGTATTTATTTACTCTGTGTTATCAGCCAAATATATCCTTCCGGTACGCTATGTACAAAATATATACACTGCGTCTAGATAAGTTAACTTGCGTAAACTATATGCAATTTTATTTATATAATCTTAGCTATGTTTACATTGAAGTACTGAATACATATTCGTTAATAAGTCAATGCAGGATTAGCAAATATGAGGTATTTAGTATCTGGAATCGGCTTATTTATATATGGGTATGTACACACATAAAAACAAGTAGTAAATCTACATATTAGCAGTCGTCATAATATTTAAAAGAAATTCGCATAATAGCTTTATCTCTCGCCTAAAGTGACATCTATTTGCGCCAATACATTTTCTGTAACTTCGGAATTTTACAAGTCGTTAAACTGTTTATCATTCAAAATGCACAAATTAAATTTAATCTTCAGCGTCCGTTGCACTCGTACGACACACAAGTAACACAACGTACAGTCTGGAATGAAGTTGACAGGAATAAAAATGAATATCGAAAACAAAAGACAAAAAATTGGAATCCGATTGGTTTACATTACGTTATAGTCTGTCCACGGTAAACTGAGCACTTTTGAAAGCCCTTCTTAAGAGTTACTCATATGCATATTGTGTATTATTCCACCATAAGTAAAATTAACACTGCCATAAGTATGATAGCTTCATTCATGCGTCGGTCAACTGAAAATGTAAAATTCATAGAAAAACAAATGTTTCACTAATTTGCTAGTTCCTACACTTATACACACTAAAAAAACACAAAGCAAAATCATTTCAGTATTCACAAATATTTACCTTAGCGTTAAGACATGGAACTTATATCCGTCCATCGTCCTTACTGGGCGCACACCAGTCAATGTGCCTGTTAATACACACGCAGGTAGGGGCAGTGAAATATTTCAAAGGTTTATTTCCCAAGCGTTCAATTAACAGTGAGCAGCCTATACCTTTATGTTAAGTTCAGCGTGGTCCAACTTCTATTACGGAAACCTTATCTTCACATAACGGTTAATTCAATGTGAACTCACTGCTGCGTCACAATAACAATAACTAGAGACGATGGAAAATCGCGAAAAAATTTTGAGCCAACACTCTAACTAGTTTATTCTTTCATGATTCAAGGAACAATGTTTTGAAACGGCTAAGTTGTTTGCAGATCAATCACGAAAGTTCTGCCTTATAGTATCAGAATCCTCACTGGCCCAGTGAAATGAGTAGTAGCTTCATACATGCATGACAGTCAATAAGGAAAGAAAACTGTCGGACATGTGTACAGTGTTGAATTCTAGCAAGGAGTGAACTCTCCCCGTGATGAACCATCGTCTCTTAACGATAACGCAAAGTTGACGCAACGAAATGCACGTTAACTACGATGTGAATCGGCCTTAATTCCACGCGCCAACGCCCTCGTCATTCTCAGCGCCTAGCATCAACAAAGAGGCTGCAGCGGCCCCAAAATAAATGCCCGCAGCGCCTGCGACTCCGACAGGAAACGTCAGGTCCTCCCCTCGTCAAGCAACGATATCGCGTTTCGGGTGTGCCCGAGCCACCTGCTTCCATCTAACAACCCCACGCCGCGCGACCAGGCTCTCATCCGCTTTTTAAAATACATTGTTTGTTGTCTCTCCCGCGGAGCTCGCCGAGCGTCCCTCGCTTTGCCGACCGTACACTTGCGTTAGTCAAAAGTTGAACCCACGCTCGTTATAATCAGGGCCACCTGTTCTTTTTTTTTTTTTGCGAAAATATTTACGCGAAGGCTAGACTTCGACATCCCATGTCCACACTTGCAGCCTTCATTTGACTATTGGCCCCTTGTCTTTTTTGGGATAGAATCTGTTATGTGAGTAAGCCAATCAGAATTAAGTTTCTCCGATACTGAAAGTCAGTGATTCGCTGGCAGACAAATAAGACGCGTAACAATTCAAATGATCCAATCACGAAAGTGGTTTTGAACTAAAGTGTTCTGGAACACAACTTGCCCTGGGATAATTCCGCGGTAAAAAACAGGTGCCCCCAATAATAATCTATTCGCTCGCGGTTCCTTCACAATTTTTGAATCAAACCTTTGATAAAAAAAAAACCACGTATGGCGTGTTTGGCTCCTAAATCATGCATCAAAAGCTTTTTTCTATTCTGTCTATAAATGATAATATTTAACTTATAATTAATATGAATAGAAACAGAGAGAAAATATGTGTGTTGGTAATGCGTTGTAAGAAATAGTTCGTATGCAAAATGTTATTACACGTGAGTGCGCACGAATGCGGTGCGTTGTCCCTTTAGTGTAATTTTATAGACTTGGTTAAGCTTTGTTTACATCAAGGNTGAGTGCGCACGAATGCGGTGCGTTGTCCCTTTAGTGTAATTTTATAGACTTGGTTAAGCTTTGTTTACATCAAGGGGAGTAATAGAGTGAAAGTAGGAATTTAGCCGGGCTTTAGATAAGTTGGAAGTAACCGTGAATGGGCTATATCAGTCACTAGTGTACACAGGATTTTATATTCGGAGGGGCTGAACCTCGATTTCTGAAGTGAGCACTTTGCAAAATAACAAGAAACGCCTTTTACCAATGTAGAATATACTTAAATTTCAAGTGCACTCTTAAGGGAGCGGTGGCGGTGGAGTAGTTAGTTATCAGACTTATCGCCTCCCACGCTCCCGGATTTTCACACGTGGGAATCGTGCCGGACGATGCCGCTGGTCGGCGGTTTTTCTCGGGGATATTCCGTTTCCCCCACCATTTCATTCTGGCGCTGCTCCATACTAATACTCACTTCGCTTCACCCTCATCGGCTTTCAAGACCTCGATGTTAAGAGCCGCCCAAATATCTTCACACACAGGTAGTCTGCGACGGTCGTAGTGTGTCGTATCGCCACTTATGAGACTTGCAGCGCGGACCCTAATATCTCATTGTTGGTACGTCAGCAGGAAGGTTCAATGCATATACCTTGAGTAGTTTTGCATCACCAGACGTGCATATTTTGAGACATAGCGCTTCTGAAAAGCAGTTTCGAACCATTTTCGAATACTCGAAAAGTGGTGTTTCTAATGCGCGCGACGTCTTGAAAGCACTCAACAGCCCTGGTCTGAAGTGTGTGTTCTTTTCGTAGTAGATCAGCGCAGCNATGCGCGCGACGTCTTGAAAGCACTCAACAGCCCTGGTCTGAAGTGTGTGTTCTTTTCGTAGTAGATCAGCGCAGCGCTCGTCTGAAGTGTGTGTTCTTTTCGTAGTAGATCAGCGCAGCCCTCGTCTGAAGTGTGTGTTCTTTTCGTAGTAGATCAGCGCA
>NQII01002173.1:190501-203332 GCA_002778355.1 Clitarchus hookeri
TGACACGCAACGCTGGTCATGCTACCAGCTGTCTCACAACATTGGGTATTGTAGTGGCGCGTCCTTATTGTTGTACTGATGACTGTACGCCGGATGTTTATCAGACGGAGCATATACTTGCCGGGCCGTTCTGTTGTCGCTTAGCTACGGACAGGTCCGTTGCGGGGAACACACTAGCAAGCTCGAGAGAACTCTGGCTATTCACGGTAAAGTCAGCACTTTTTAAGGATACCCAACAAGCACTAACCACTACAGTCGCGCCGGCCTAAAAACGGACTTGGCTCCGCCTACCCAAGCGAAAGAGAGAGAGAGATAGAGAGAGAACAATTTGCAGAGCACCAACCGCAGGTAGCTGGAAGGCGGGCAGAAGAATCTGCATGCACTCCCTCCCACCTGCCGTACCACCGTCGTCCAATTGTTTCCTGTGGCCCAACGTTGGCAAAGCCTCCAAGTCCTAAGTTACAGCGCCGCTACTATAGTAGATATAGTTTATTGAAGCTTCAGACATTAACTTTTAAGTGTGCTGTGTTTATTAGTCGCATGGCAATGTTTATATTAAAAAGTGGCGGAAAGGTAAAAATTGGTTGAAAGGAAAAAAATTAGCAGAGCCTTAAAAAGTGCGCACTTTACCGTGAATAGCCCAGAAGACTGCCTGGTCATAGAGTACTTAACAATACTGAGGTGAAACAACCGCTTATTCCGCGAACTCCAGCCGCACACGCCACCAAAATGGCGTCTCTTACCACCGAAATCTCGGAATTCCGTTCGCCAATCACCGCCTGGTAGCTTACTCGTCAGCCGGCAGCCCAGCGAATGAGGAACCTTGCGCAGTACGCCGTAGCCAACTACGCAAGGCCCGTTCCCAGTGGCTTACGCAGCCAATCAGCGATTTGATGCGCCCGCATCAGAGAAACCATCACGCCATATCTCCTGTGTGTACTCTCCCACTCTGTGTCCGGGCACTGTACTTCGCACACACGCTATAATGAGAAGTGTCGTACACCGTGAAGATTATACAGTGGCGCAGTGTGAGGTAGACAGCTATGGTCCATACCGTATAAGAAGGCCACTTTCTGACAGTCAGTGAGTGGCAATTGACTAATACGAAACAAACAAAGTGCCATTTAGAAAATCCTGTATCAGCTGATGCACGAACGAACAAAAGTTAATATTATGTTGGCTATTCTGAGTGCACTGCCAACGCACATCAGACAAGCAGAAAATACGCGATAAGAAAGAGTTCCAAGTTTAATTAATACATTTTATTTTATGTGATCACAAAACAGTGGTTGTTAGTGTTAAAAACTAAACTTCGTGATAATGTAGTTATGTTCAGGTGATCCATCTCAAACCTTACTTTCAACACATCCATGATATTAATTCCAAAAGCATATAGAAATATTACATAATATTTTTGAATTATTTTTTCTAATAATTTGACGAAACGACACGAATTTTAAATGTATTTCCAGCCCGTAACATAAGAATTATCAACTTTAAATCATACGCTATCTTTTGACCATAAAGAGAGTTACTCAAACTTCGTCGTGACGTGCTGCGCGCTATCTATCGGATATTCTGCGAGCTATTACCAGCCAGAAATGAATCTCTTTTCAGCGTGATAATAACGAATTTACAAACATATGCCAATAGTTATATTTTTCCACGAGCTCTGCATAATTTTTAAAGTAACATATATTTCATATACAACGATTTGGAGTACAAGTCATTTATATTCGGCCGGTAATCGTTCGTCTACGTAAATTATAAGCCATATTGTTCTCTCGAAACCCATCTCCTTGATTCCGTAGACACGCGTGAATAGTTTTTAAGCAATTCTAACGTTATTCCACGTCACTTATTTCCAACTCGAATATATTAGCTATAAACTCCAAAGTGTAATAATAGATACAACAGACCGTCTCGAAAATTGTAACCCAAATTCACTATCTCGGACAAATTAAAAAAGAGTTATCAAATATCTAACATTTTATATTTTTACTTTTATAACCTACTTATATTTTTAGACAGATGTCAGTCTTAAAATATCTTAAAATTTGTTTAGCATTACAGTACAATGAGAAGTGGATTAGCTGACAGCGTGTTGATAAAAAATACACAGCCCCGACGTGACGGACCAGCTGATGGCGGAAGGATACGTAGTCAGATGTAAACAGTGGCGCTACTTTCGCCGAGCTGTCAAAAACTGGCCTTCTTATATGGTACAGAATATAGCCTGACTGCTGGTCACTTCCGCGACTTGTGGCAGCGCCAGCAGGGGTCGGAGGGGTGGAGGGGGAACAAGTGTCGCCAACCAACTGCTCCTGATCGCGACATCTGGGCAAACAACCGCTACACGGGCGCCTTCACCTCGCTGTCTCACTGCGCTCTTCTTCCTCTGGCTGTCACCGTGCCGGGGCTGGTATTTCCACCGCTGCACTGCCGGCCAACTCACTAAAGACTGTTCACGATAAAGTGGGCATTTTTGAAATCAACCTTAGAAAAAAGTCACTCCTCCTGCAGGCTGTTCACGGTAAAGTTAACACTTTTGAGGCTCTAGTTACTTCTTCCTTTCAGCAATTCTTTTATCCTTTAACCACCATTTTAGCCTACTTTCTGAAGGAAAGAAAAGCCTATGAGATCAATTGCCTGTCTGTGAACGTATATGTGTGTGTGTGTCCCCCATTTCAATTTCTGAACGCTTCAACCGAATCTCAACCAACTTGGTACACACATCATACCTAGTAAGGACACCTCACTTTTATAGTTTTAGACCATGACAGGCACTTACTTTCAAAATTGCGGTCATTTTAAAATTTTGGATGATATGTCATATTTCGGGAACCATACAACCGATTTAAACCAAATTTTGTATGCTGGCAGAGCATCAAGTAAGCATTAAATTTTGAGATGGATATAATAGTTGGTTGCTATTTTGTAAGATAGCGCCAATTGAGAAAATAATATTTTTCATTATATATAGAAAACTATTCAACCAATTCTCACCCAATTTGGCAGGTAAGTAACATTATGATGGATCAAGAAAACTTAATTGGTTAAACTTGATTAGGTACATTTTCAAAATGGCAGCCATAGAATTTTTTAGGTTTATTTGGTATATCTGCCATGCCTTTTGAACGATTTCGACCAAATTTTGTATACTGGAAATATCTATTACAAGCATCATCTATACCAAAAAATAACAACTTTTGTGGACCATTTTGGAAAATAGAACCATACGAATAAATTAAGTTATGTCATAACTCGATAAATAATTCACCGATTCCTACCAAATATAGCAAACAGGTAGTACTGATGCAGATTATGTTAAGCGGTATGTTTTAAGCATGTCAGACAGTTATTTTCTAAATGGCTGCCATATAGCCATTTTAGCTTAGAATGCTATATCGTCGAAACTATGTATTCAATTCCAACATAACTTTGTAAGCTGGCAGTAGACATTAAAAATATGAACAGTATCTATATAAATTATTTTGTCCGCCATTTTGTAAGAAAGTGCCATGCGAATAAATTAAGTTTTTTTTTATCATATCTTGGGAAACAATTGATAGATTCCTTCCAAATTTTGCAAACAAATAGTACTGCAGTACGCTTGTGTAAACTGGTATGTTTTATGTAGGTCAGACACTTATTTGGCGAAGATTTTGTACTATGGTAGGCCATAATAATAAATGTATTTTTTAAATATGACACATTTATTCTCAGAATGGCGGCTATAAAATCACGTTAGTTTCATGGGCGATATCTACGTAACTATGTAATCTATTTTAACGTAACTTTGTATATTGGCAGTATACAATCATCGAAATTGCTACAACAATACTTTTTTGTCCTCCGTTTATGAAGATCACAACATGAAAATTGGAGTTTATATGCCATGTATCGAGGACCAATCAACCGATTCCCACCAAATATTACACTAGAACATTTCAAATAAATTTGTACCAAATTGTACACACCATAAATGTTACAGAAAGCCATGTAAACGTTCATGATTTAAATGGGCCAGACAACGATGTTCAAAATGGCAGCTTCGTAAATCGTTTAGGTAAGTTTGAAATATATATATTAAACATTTAAACCAAATTCTACCGAAATTTGTATATAGACAGTATACATTAGAACCATCGCATATATAGCTTCTTTTTCAGGAAATTTTGTACGATTGCATAAAATGTGAAAATAAAGTTTTTTATGTCATATCTCAGAGACCAAACAGCCGATTGATATCAAATTCTTCACACAAGTAGCGCTACGATGGGCCATGTAAACTTACATTTTCTATGTGGCTTAGTCACTTAATTTGAAAACAAAGGCCCTGGAAATATTTTAGGGTAGTTAACCCTATCATTCGAAACATTATACTGTTTAATCCGAAGTTGATGCTCAGAATCCGACCTCCGTAATATAGTGTAGTGCACGCTAGCTTATAGTACGAGGTTTTCTGGGTTAAAATCCCGGGTAAGGCATGTGTGTAGTTGTAATAGTCTCTCACTACTGTTGTATAAGTTTCCAGTTTCATTTCTAAAGTTACTGATTTCAAAGAGAAGTCAAGTCCTTCCTACCAACTCAGTTTTATAAGAAATTATTTAAAAATTAATTGCACCCATGTTGAGGAAGGTAGGCTCATTATTTATATCAGTAACTTCTTGTTTCTTAATGCATCGCAGTGTAGGAATTGGCAGAGTGGTAAAATATTTACTTTTCTAATAATTTTATAGTTTCGCTTGACCGACGCATGAATAAAGCGACGAGGCCTATGGCAGTGTTATTTTTACATAAGGCAGAATAATACACAATGCGCATACGAGTAGATCTTAAGCAAGGTATTCAAAAGTGCTCAGTTTACCGCGAACAGCATATACCCCTGCATACCACTGTGTGGCCACGGAATTGGCAGTGTTATAGTTTAATCATTTTTTAAATGTGTGTTTTTAAAAGTTATTGCGTTCATTGACAAACAGATAGGGGATTTTGGCGTCTCTTAAATTCGAGGTCTTGAGAGCCGATTACGGCCAAGTCAGGTGAGTATGGAGCAAAGTCGGGAGAAACGGGAGATCCCCGAGAAAACCGCCGACTAACGTCATCGTACAACACTATTCCTACGTGCTAAAATCCGGGAGCGACCCCGCCGGGGAATCAAACCCGGTCTGACCACTACACTAACGCGGCCCCTTTCTAATGTTAGTTATGGACGAGGTAGTATGTGAGCGCTCAATAAATCCAAGGGGATTTCAAACAAAGAGAGGGGCCGCGGTGGCTAAGCGGTTAGTCTGCTCGCCTTCCAACAAAGCGAAATCTCCGACCGGGCCACTCCCGGATTTTCGAAAGTGGGAATCGTGCGGGACGATGCCGCTAGTCGGTGGGTTTTCTCGGGGATTTCCCGTTTCCTCCACTCTTGCATTCCGGCGCTGCTCCATTCTCACCTCGTTTCACCCTCGTCGGCTCTCAAGACCTCGCTATTAAGAGCCGCCCCAATCTCTCGAGTAAAGTCAAGTAATTATTTCTGCTGCTGGGTCTGCTGACGAGTGTTCCACTAGCGGGACCCCTGCTTGCCTGTTGGCGTTCCCCTCTATCGACNATTTCTGCTGCTGGGTCTGCTGACGAGTGTTCCACTAGCGGGACCCCTGCTTGCCTGTTGGCGTTCCCCTCTATCGACTATTATATTGACTGCACCATGTCTCTTTCCAGAGAGTGGCGAATCGTCTGCGTATTACAATTATTTACTATTTTATATAATTTTCCCCTCGTGATCTCTACTTCCGGTACATTGTCCATGGCAATTGAAGGCAACCCCCTTCGTAAGACTTTGATTTCCCTTCTGCAGACACCAGAAGGTGGAGTTTTACTCACTGAGGGCCGAGCACGGGGGGAACCGCGTGGGGGTTGCAGCCCAACGAACCCACGCAATTCCCCTACAATTTTTTTATATTACTTTCTTTTCCAGTTTTACCCGCTTATCACTCAACACAACATAAGTCAACACAAATTAATTTCTAACAGAATGTTACATAAAAGTTTTTTGTTAAACTAAATTAATTTTTCTATAATAATTTAAGTATTTTAAAAAACACAATACAGAACAATACATTAACACGAAAAAAAGAACCCAACATAAAAGTTTTACAATCAAATTCAAATCACGTTCAAAATTATTCAAAAATTTAAAATTAAGGTATTGACATAAAACATAAAAGACACAAACAGTTGCGTGCACCGCGAACTCGACATTCACACGTCAGCAAAATGTTGGAACGCTGTTCACCAAAGAGAGCCGTGGTAACCCACACGCCAGCCGGCAGCGCAGCCAATGGGAGAACCTTTCTCAGTATACAGTTCAGTTAGCCAGTCAGACACAATGCCGGTTCCCAGATACTCGTGCAGCCAACCAAAGGGTGGGTATTCCCCTATCAAATGCACCGTCAAGCCATTTCATATTTGTGTACTTATCTTTACTCCGTGACCTTGGCGCGGTCTACTGGTACCACAATGAGAATATTTTGCCTTCTTCACGCACGCCATTTTAAGCCATTTTCATTCCGACTCCGTGTACAAAAGAATGTCCATTTAGCACGGGGAGGTTATTTTTTGACTGGTTTCATACCTTGCGATAGTCAATAACTTAATTATCTTCCCTATCGGTAAATTATACACAAACTGTGTCACTAGCATAGTTACTAGTATAGGTATATAAGTATGCTCATGAGTAGAGACCGAAAAAAATCGCGAGTTCAGTGACCTGTAGGCTAGACTCTACAGTCTTATGTACCAATATGCCGACATCAACTACACATTGGTTGCTTGCTGTCACAGTGGAAGGCGACGATTGGACCAGCATTCTCCAGGAAGTGTCAAATACGGCGTGGGCCAATGGATTCAATTATATAAACGCATGTGTTTTGAATTCTAGCTTGTCCTAAAACGAATCCGCGAATTCTTCAGGTCTCTACTCATGAGTAAGAGTAGTGAGATTTCCAGACTAGTTATATTTCAAAACACTGAAGGGTCGTTTACCTATCTTGATTGGCTGAATTGCTTTTCGACACGTGTTAACTGTCTGCATACGAATCACGCAGGAGCCGTGCCGATGTTGCCGAATTCTGAGTGGCCAGGTCAAATAAAAACGCCTTCTCAAGCAGATAGCAACCATTGACAACAGACGAACTGCTGTTGGGTGCTTTTAGTTTTGAAGTCCACCGTGTACTCATATTCATTCGCGAAAAATCACTGGCTCTACTCATGATATTCTGATGGAATAACACTTATTTTGAGCAGTTGTACCTATAAAATAGTAATTTTGTTCAATTTTGAAATTCGTAAAAAAAGTGTACACGTTTAAAATTTATATAATTACTTATATTATATTTGCTAATGTAATTTTCCATAATTTTCGTACTTTGTCTCAGATTATTATTTAACTTCATCAGAAAAAAAAATTCTAAATATGTAGAGAAAATTGTTGACACTTGAACACCCATAAGCGGCTGCTTCACCTCTGTATTAACAAATCGTTACTTCCGATGCTGTGTCCTCCAGCGACTTCAGTGGGAGTGTACCATCTGTGGGATGAGTATATCACGGCGTCAATCTGAAATTCCGAACAGGCTGCATACGCATTTACATCGCTTCCTGTCTGGCCTGGCTATTTTTGCGTGGCGCCAAGGGGATACGTATCTGCTGTTTTAAACAGGGGGGTTCGCGAGCGGCTTTGGTTCCACCTCTGGTTAACAAACACGGCGCCAGAATAACGGATGCTGCTTGTTTGCCTCCAGTTTGAATCGATGGCATTATGGCGTTCATAATATCGCACTCATCCTGAAAGAGGTTACTGTAGTTCATTCACGGTTACGTCCCTCTTTTCTGAAGCCCTGGCAAAGGTATAATTACACCCAGGATATTTCTCCGGCTCGCGTAAGAAAGCGTAGCAGAACCTAGAAAATTGCACCAAGGGGGCAGCCCACCGCATAAGTGCGTACTCGGTGTGATGTTTTGCATAAGAACGATTTCTTACTAGGCATTACCAACACTCATATTTTCTCACTGTTTTTATTCATATTAAAATGTGGGTTACGGATAAACCCACAAAACACGGGAAATGAAATGTTATACCTTATCCTATGTGCTGATACTAGCATTAAATTCATTCCACTGTCACTTGAGTTGTCCTGTTTTGTTAAAATCCTGATATTTAATCTGTCCGATTCAGCAAACCGAGGAGTCACTGTTTATGCTATTACTCGTCTGAAACAAGAATAAGTCGCACTTGCAAGCGACACGCAACCTCAGGAGACGAGCTGAAAAGTGTCTTGAGGTTCACGGTTTGATTTTTGAGCATTTCCTGTGAACGTAAAACACGTATCATTCATAAATCGGGGCCGAGGTGGCTGAGCGGGTAGCCTGCTTGCCTACCACCAAGGCGAACCAGGTTCAATCCCCGGCTGGGCCACTCCCTGATTTTCGCATGTGGGAATCGTGCCGGAAGATGCCACTGGTCGGCGGGTTTTCTCGGGGATCCCACGTTTCCCCGCCCTTCCATTCCGACGCTGCTCCATACTCACCTCAATCACCGTCATCGGCACTCAAGACCTCGCTGTTAAGAGCCGACCAAATCTCTTCACTCGCTCACTCACTCACTCACTCACTCACTAAATTCAAAGAGATGCATCTCAGAAACCACTGAAAATAAAAACCATGTTAATATACACTTTACTGTTTACGGTGACCTATAATATCATCTACCAAAATATTTTCCTTTCCACCCGACCCATTCTGTATAAAGGTCTGGCTACAGTCTAAAACAGGTGAACACAATGAAAAAAAAAAAGTTATAGCGAAATTCGCACATCCTTATAACAACAGACACTGCAATGGCCGCTCGGGAAAATATATAGCCTTCTTGTGAAGGTGGTCTTGAATGTAATCCATTCGGAACTCGTAATTTACTCTGCTTTCTTCCGACAGAACAAAAATCGAAAAACACAATATCACATTTTATAATGGAAGTTAAGAACGGGTTTCCAAAACGAAACTGAAAACTTTCGATTTCTCTTTACCCAAACCATCTTTTGCCGTCGCCTGAGCTTCAATTTTGGCAAGTGGTGATAAAATTCAAAAACTTTCTATTAATTTTCCCGTACGGCAGGTTCATTCAAGAAGAAAGCTTCCTTGGCGAGTTTCAAGACTACATAGACCACTAACTGGATGAGACACACCCAAGCAGATGAAGTTTTAAAAAACTATTATACGCTGTAAAAAACATTTCAGGAAACTTCGTAAGCACACAGTATGGGAAATATAACATATATCCACCTGCAAAACAGGAGTGCTAATACGCAATTTAGCGAACTTCTCAATGAATTCGTCACTCTTTCCTTAAGGCTCCCTCCCGCCTACCTGGAGCATTCTATCGCGTATGAAGCCGAGAAGCGCGGGAGAGATAAGAGCGACACTGCCTCGCGCATCAAGTACGCCATCGCCACTAAGCGCATTGCTCTGAACTGACGCGCAGTGTTCTCGTCCCACTGCGTGTACCTGTGAGACTTTCAGCGGCGACCCTATTATTTCATTGGTGGAAAGTCTGTAGGAAGGTTCAATGCAGGGCCATTGAGTAGTTTTGTATGTATTTGTCGCGTATATTTTGAGATACAGATTTCAAAAAAGTTTTTTTGCCTCTTTGGAATGCTATGAAATGGTGTTAGTACTCAACAGCCCTCGTCTGAAGTGTGTGTTCTTTTGGTAGATCAGCACATCGGATGCGCGTTTAATAGTTTCGCAGGAAAACGTGAATCTGTAAAACTCTGTAACTCATTTCGAGCTACAGGTACAGTGGGCTGAGCTGCGGGTAGTCTGCAGGAGTACGAACCTGGGAGCAGTGGGCGGGCCCATGTGTCACCCGGGGGTGTCAACCTGGTTTCTGGCGACGTGGAAGAGAGAAACTGCGGCAATTACCGGCCCACGGGCCGCGGCCAGTCGCGTAACACGGCGCGCCGACAAACTGGCCCCGTCATTACTGATCGTTAAACGCCGCGCCTTCTACCTACAGCTTGCCGCACACATTTAACACTTCAGCCACTGACAAATATATTATTTTAGGCATTGCTACGAACTAATTTTCTGTTCAGGGAATGTACAATGCTCTGACTCAAGTTAGAGACGAAATGACGTGGCGGTTCCTTTGACGAGCGCGTGGTTATACCCATTCTCAGTTTGGATGGACGACGTTCTGGGAACGGGTCTTTGATTCTGATTGGCTACTACACACTGTGGAAGTTCCCTGTTGGCCGGGTTGCCGACTGACTAGTAGGTTACCACGCACTATTTAGCGAACGGCGTTCCGAAATTTGGCTGGTCATCAGTGACGCCATTTTGCTGGCGTGTGCGACTGCAGTTAGCGGCAAAAAAGGCACTTTCACCTCTGTATTTCCAAGTACTCGGTGACCAGCCACTTGCTGTCGCTATCACGAGCGCCTCCATTTGACACCTCGCAATTTTTGCATTTTAAACGGACGAGACTACCTACTCCTCTACACACAATAACGTCAGTAATTAAATATATTCTTTCGGGTGCCACGTGCAGATGCCGTTTCCTTGTTCAGCTCATATCAGGTAAACAATTCTGCAGCAAACCCAAGAAAATATTTTAAACAATTATTACGGCGCTTACTATTATACCGTAGGCTATAGTAAAATATGGAGAACCGAAATGGCATGGCGGTTCCTTTTGTGTGAGAGAACTCGGCCGCTCAATGGCCGCTCGAAGCTATAGATACGAGCCTTGGGTGTGATTGATTGCTGCCAGTAATGAACTATTCCATACTGGTCGGGTTGCATCCGGCTAGTCAGTCTCCAGGAGCTGATTGGTGTACGACGTTCCGCCATATTGCTGGCCGGTGAGGCCATTTGGCATGTGTGGCTCGAGTTCGCAACACGCGCCACTGTTTCACCTCTGTCTTCTTAAGTACTCTGTGACTAGAGTATACAAGATACATTACAGAGATTTACGAAAACGTCGTTACAAGTATCACTTTAATTAATTGAGTTTATTAATTGTACACTATTCATGTTAATAGTATATGTTATATATATATACATACACACAAAATTTTGATTCTCTTCAGTTCTCTAGGTAGCTATAATGATACATAGAGACCTGAAAAATTCGCGGATTCATTTTAGGACAAGCTAGAATTCAAAACACGACCGTTTATATAACTTTAGCCATTGGTCCACACGGCGTTTGACACCTCCTACAGAACGGTGTCCAATTGCCGTCTTCCGATGCGACAGCAGACAACCAATGTGCAGTTGATATCGGCATATTTGTACATACGAATGTATAGTCTAGTAAGGAGGTAATTGAAATCGTTAATTTTTCAGGTCTCTAATGATGCATATTGCTCAAATATTCGAATTTATATCATTCCATTATATTGTAAAAAATAAACTTTTTTTTTTTTTTTTTGTCTTTCATGTAGCTTGTGCAATATGGAAGCCACACTATGCAAGGGTTGGGCGTGAGTCGTTGCAGTGAAGTGATATTGGTTACTGAGCAGTGTTTTGATGCGAGACAGTTCGGTGCAAAGAGTGTATTCATTTCGGATTAATGTGATAATGTAAGAATTTGTATGGCCCAACTTGATAGTACAAATACTTGTGCTACGCAGCGCAAACCACGCGATGTTTACAGGATGCGCGAATATGTATAGCAATGAGTGTAGTTGAGTCTATTGCGGTGGCGGTCGCCGAGTAAGAGGGCGACACTGGAGAGCGAGGTTGTGAACGGAGAGGACGAGAAGCGCCTTGCCTGCGGTCAGGACAGGAGTGACAAGGAGAGAGGACGGAGTGGCGCCAGTCTCCGCCGAGATATGACAGAGGGGGAGAGGGAGTAGGCAGAGAGCCCCCAGCAGGTGTCCGCCCCCCACACCACCACCTGTTCCACGTTGCGGTGACACGACGCAGCCTCCTCTTCCCTCTACCGTGAAACTATGCATTCTCTTTCCTTCCGCGCAACTCGCTTCTCAGCCACCACTCTCTCATTTCATCACGTACACTGACCGCCCGCTTAGGCTACATTCCTTCTACTACTGACAGCACTGAGGTTTACAAACCAGCAGCAGACCATTTGGGAACGCCAACAGCCAGTCAGTGATCTCGGTGATGGAACACTCGTCAGCAGTGCCAGCAATTACTTGATTTGAGAGATTTGGGTGGCTTTTAACAACGAGGTCTTGAGAGCCGATGAGGGTGAAGTGAGGCGAGAATGTAGCAGCGCCGGAAAGCAAGGGCGGGGGGAAACGGGAGATCCCCGAGGAAGCCCGCCGACTAACTGCATCGTCCGGCGCCATTCCCACGAGCCAAAATCCCGAAGCGACCCCTCCGGTAATCGAACCCGGTTCTCCTCGGTGACTTTCAGAAGAGGACATACAGAGTAAGCAGCATGGTGTCGCCTTCGGACGAAGTCACAGATGTCTTGAGGTGCGCCTTAGCTCACGAGGAGTTGCCGGCTGGACACTCGGGGAGAGTGTTCACGCGATGTTCGACGGCGATCCGGGGGCTCCGGCAGACAGAACATAAATAAATAAAACTGCATGTGTGTTTGTTGGGTGGCAGGAGGAGGAGGGGGTGTGGGGAAGCGATAACCCGGCGCACGGACATGCATGGGACAGGAATAGCGAGCGCTCGATTAAAAATAGCGCGGGGTTGCGCGGCCGAAGAGGTTATCGCGGTGGAAGTCGTCGGGACTGGACGAGACCGGGATAACCCCTGACCACCCGTGCCCCCGGCCAGTCTCCTGCGTGCACCTCGACCCCC
>NQII01002173.1:206352-252710 GCA_002778355.1 Clitarchus hookeri
TTTTTTTTTTGTACATTTCAAATTTTGAACCTTTTCATTAAAAGCAAATAAACCCTGATCGACCGTCTAGCATTTATAACAAAGTCCATATTCACGTCCAAGGAATTGCGCTGACGTGAATTTGATCAACTTCCACAGACATCAACCCGCATGGAAGCATCAACACGGCAACGCGGTTAGCCAACACTGTGCCGAAACTTGTCACTGGGAACACCTGACACCCGCAGTGGAGCGCTTTATCTTATCCTGGAGGAGGAAGTGCAGGGTGTCCACTGAAATTTGTGACCCTGAGAAAACCCGCTCTTTCGCCTCCTTGGCGAATAGGGCTAGGTCTCCCGATAATCAGGTGCAATGTCAGACGCCCGGCCGTCTCAAATTCCATTCTGGAATTCCCTGACTTTTCCCTGCAGGTGGACACCCTGAGGTGGTAAGTAAGAGGGAATGGCGTGACCTTGTGTAGTTCACATAGTTCCCGGATGCACACTTGGCTCGGCCGAGCAGTACGCGCACATGATAGGCATTTCGCCTCTGCGTAGGCCTACTCATCTATAGTCTATTCGCGGTTTCTTCGTACTTTTTGAATCTAACCATTGAAAAATAACCCAATGCATGACGTGTTAGGTTACTCCCCAAATATGCCATGCATTGCAAGCGTTTTATAGTTGCGTTAACATAAACAAACCATATTTTTTGTTTGATTAAACTTTTACTTATATTTCATCTATAAATTATAGTAATTTATATATAATTAATGTGAATAAAATACAAGGAGAAAACAAGCGCGTTGGTAATGCCTGGTATGAAATAGTTCTTATGCTAAATATTATTACAGAGTGCGCACGAATACGGTGCTTTGTCCCTTTGGTGTAATTTCCTAGACTTGGTTAAGATTTGTTTGCATGAGGCAGTGATATCCTGAAAGTAGAACTTAAGGAGGGCTTCAGAAAAGTTGGAAGTAAGCGTGAATGAACAGTGTGTGAGGGAATTGTGGACGGGGCCCGGCTCGGGAAAAGGACGGCGGGAGACAATAACAAAGCGATACACCCGGTCGGATCGTCACTCTTAGCGGAGGGGAGGGAGGTGGGTCCCCGCCAAGCGAGCAGCAGACCTCGCGGCCCAGATGTCCGCCGACGGCACGTGAACGGAGCAGAGCGGCGTTTGCCGAAACATGTCGAGTGTGTACGAGGANCGGGGCCTCGTCCAGATGTGGGCACCCATTGTGCGACCCTCCACGCGCGGCAGATGTACCGAGCACGCGTCGCGACAAGGGCGCGTGCAGATGCGCGGCCGCCGAACCACAAGGCTGCCAGCTGGACAGGAAGGCGCGAGGGCCCCGAGGCGTTGACCCGGAAGGGACAGCCGCACCCCCTCCCCCGCTCGACAGCACGTCTACCAAATTATCTCACACCACATCGTGACGGGTAGAGGGTAAAACGGAGTAGAGTGTAGCAAACGAGCTTGTTTTCGCGTTTGAGGCCAGGAATCGCAAGAGCTATAAGGGCTGCACCTTCGCGTCGCTAAGCGCAAGGCTCTGAACTGGTGTGCAGTGTTCTCGTCGTGCTAAGTGTACCTACGAGATTTTAAGCGATGACCCTACAGTTTTATTAGTGGAAAGTCTGTATAGGCTATTCACTGTAAAGTGAGCACTTTTAAGGCCCACCCAACAGGCATTAACCACTAATAAAAAATGTTTTATTGCAGACTCACACGTTAACTTTTGAGAGTGACGAAATGTATACACTGTGTTTATTAGACAAACAACAAAGTTTGTATTAAAAAGTGGCAGAAATATAGAAATTGACTGAAAGGAAAAATTTAGCAGGGCCTTAAAAAGTGCTCTCTTTGCCGTGAACAGCCTATAGCAAGGTTTAGTTCATGTGCCTAAGGGGTACTTTTGTGTGTATATAACGCGTATATTCTTAGATACAGCGCTTTGCAAAAGTAGTTGTTAACCACGATGAATGTTGAAGTGATCTGAAATTATGTTTATTTGAGCACTAGTTCTGTGGTACAGCGAAGAGGATGCTGCCCGGAGTGACGACACGTCGAGATGAACAGAATGACGAAGGGTAGGATGTTGGCGGACGGCTGCGGCCACCCTCCAGGCGAGTGTTGTCCCTGCACAATGTCCCCCATCCCCCCTTCCAGGCCTCGCTCGAGGGGCCACGTGCGGTGGGGCGGCGTCCCGGGAGCGAGACCATGCCGTCTGGCGTCGCAGCTCTCACCTGCCGGTCATACGCCTCCACTCTTTTATTTTCCTAACCTACCGTCATTGTTGTAAGTGCGTCCAAAGTGGGCACAGGACTTCAGTGAGTCTCAGGGCTGAGTCCCATACAGGGAAGATAATTCATGCAAGGACACATGCACTTGCGGCAGTGAGGGTCATGACTACCTCCCTGAATGTATCTATAGTTGTCCTATAACTACGTAAAAAAAGGGGGGGGGGGGTTATAGGTACCGTAAAAACCTTCTCAACATGAAATAATTCAAAACTGTTATATCCATTAACGTGGCCACCTGGTTGAAGGAATTTTGCACGTCTGAGGCCTAAAAGCGTGGGAGCGCTAGGGCGACCGAGACATGCGCATCAACTCTCTCTTCGCCTCTACGCGAAAAAGCACTGAACTGGCGTGCTGTGCAGTCTTGACGTCGATAACGCGCCTCTGTGAGACTTTCAGTGGAGACCCAACAATCTTATTAAGTAATAATAAAAATAAAGGTTTGATGCACGCCCCTATTGCTTCCCTATTGCTTTTTCAATGTTTTCTACCGGAATGTTCATACCTAAAAGTGACCGTAAAAACACCCATTTGAGCCATTTTCACGATCACAAAAATATGCTTAAGAGAGAAATGGAGGGACTGAAAAACGCGTAGGCCAGAGGCGCGTAATGTTTCTTAATTGCTATTCGTAAGCAGACCTCACTCAGACACGTTGGACAGTTTTTTAATAAAACGATTTCTGCTGGGCATCTGTACACCGTTCGGCGGCCACCTTAATAGAAAATGCTACAAGAGACAGATATGTATAGGCTTTTACGGTCAAATGAGCACTTGCGAAAGCCCTGCTTAAGAGGGCATGTGACATAAATTAATGCTATTAAGGTTTATTGTATTTCACAATTTTATGGAAGCCAATAGAGAAAAAAAAAGAAAGGGCAACCATACAGAATTGTTTTTACTAACTACGAGAGCAAATATTTTACCAGAGTGACGTATTTCTGCCGACGTATTTTTGACACCGTCAATTTGTGTGTTTTCGTGGCGTAAGACTTTATGCGAAATCGATACACCAATATTGCAAAATTGTTGGTCGTTAAGTTGGCAAAACCTATTATCTAGGATTGCCCTTTTTTAGTTTTTCTATGTTGGCTTCCAAAAACGTGTACACTTCAATTTACGTATTTGGAGTTAATTTATGTCCCACGCCCGCGTAAGATCTATTTGTAAGCACCTTATATATTCTTCCACCGCGTGTAAAATTAACATTGCTATGGGCATTATCACTTTATTTATGCGTCGGTAAAGTTAAACTGTGATACTATTATAAAAGTAAATATTTTACAAATGTTCTAATTCCTACTCTTATATGTATAAAAATAACAGAAAGTAAAACAAATCATTTCGGTATTCACAAATGTTAACGTCACGCTTTTAATTCAACGTTAATACATGGAACTACTTTCCCTCTGTCATTACCAACTTCACTGGGCGAAATTTTTCTTTTTGATCGGGGGTGCTTGGTAAGGGGATTCCAGAGAACGTGTTTGACCATCATTATTCAGTCCCCCCTTACCAACCCCGCGAGGATGTGACTATTTCCATGCTGGTTTCATTTCTGTCAGACCTCTGCGCTGTGTTCTCAGTAGCGCACCACCTTGTACCCTGTGAAGGGCTTTGTGTGGTCGAAGTATCTACGGCCGTAAGACTTTATGACCTCCTTCTTGTATCGTTCTAGATCGAACTCCTCGCCTCTTCTCTCATGCACAATTTTCATGAGGTTCGTGAGTTAATCTATGCTCCTTGTAATATCGTTTGTTGCAAGTACCACCCTGTCCTTATATTCAAGGAACGGAAAAATCACATGTTGTCCGCCTTCCACGTCCCGTACTAATGTAGCCATTATTGCTGTTGAATAAAGTGTCATGTCTTCGAGCTTTACCACTCTCAACTCGAGCTCGAACACACTATTCGTGGCTTCCACGTCTTCCACCGTGATTTTCTGCTTTGGCAGAATTACACAAACCGGCTCTTCATTCAGTGTTCCGATGGTCGATTCCTCTTCGAGGTTGAAGACCAGTTGTCCTGTCTTCCCGACTTACTTACTTCTGCAAATCTTCCACTGATCTTGCCGGAACTTCTGACTTCGGAGCCTGGGTAGGCTATTCATGTCCAATGTCCAATAGCCAGAGAGAAGAAGCTGTGGTTGTGGACGTAGTCTAACATGGCCATAAATATTTTCGCGAAAAACACATGTCCCTACCCATCGTTAATAAAACTGCCACAAACCACATGGTCAACACTGGTGAACATGTACGTATACGTTTCAGTTTTCAATAGAACCGCACTTTTATATGAATAAAACATACTTTGTTTCGGCTTTAATATATTACATTGGCAATAAAACCTGGTTATAGTCTAATCCCAGTTTCTCCACACTTTTTTAATAAAACCCTTGACGTATTAGGTTATTTCCTAAATACGCCATGTATCACAACCGTTTTATATCTCTGTTAACAAAAAAGTATCTTATTTTGCGTTAAATTGATGTTTAACGTATATATTATTTATAAATTATAATACTACATTTATAATAAATATGAATACAAACTGTGAGAAAACACGTGTGTTGAAAGCGTCTAGTAAGAAATAGTTCTCATGCAAAATATTATTACAACTGAGTACTCACGAATTGGGTGAGTTGTCATTTGGTGTAATTTTCTAGACTTAGTTAAACTTATTTTGCACGAGGCGGAGGGATATCCTGGAAGTAGAACATTAGCAGGGCTTCAGAAAAGTATGAAGTAACCGTGAATGGATTATAGAAGAAATGTACAGTGCTCTAACCTTAAATCCTATCCCTGTTGTTTTAGCTAGAGCTGATGGCTAAAATGCAGCCCAATGTTGGAACACGGAGAGTGGCTGTGCGCATACAGCCAGCACTGCACACTCTATCCCATGTTTCCTCTGCGATACGTTCAGTGCCGAAAGGCGAACCGACGCGACGCTGGCCCGACCAATACTATCTCTTCCGCAGCGTAGCGCAGCCAATCACACATGACGAGGTATACTGCTAGTGCATCAATCAGCAACACGGCGCCCTCACTTCAAAGGCACCAGACACGTCATTACGCTTCTGTACAGTTGACTGTTCTGAACCCGTGATGAGGACGTCAAAGCGTGTTGCGGTAATGTCAATCGTCGCAAGCGAGTTCGCACAAACGTTATTGGCTTCTGTGACCGGCATAATTAGCGTAGCTTTGACGTACAGTCCCTTCACGTAAATTTAAACTTCGTCTGTGTGTTCCTTAGATTTACTAACTTATTAACAAAGACGAGACGAATTTAAACGAAGCTTGTTTCCGTTCATGGAACATGGTACCGCCATTCTGTTTCAACACCTGCCAACTAAATATCGACAAACAGTAAGCGGTAACACAGAATAGTTAAATAAACACTAGACTATTTGCCACGAAAGGCTCTAGAAACGGGCCTTGTGTCTGATTGGTTACTGTGTGCTGCGGAATATGCCATGCTGGCCGGGCCGCCGTCTGACAAGTTAGTCTCCAAGCGCTGATTCACCGTCGTTGTTCCGCCATGCTGCTGGTGAGCACGGCCATTTTGTTGGCGCGTGTGACTTAAGTTAGCTTCTGCACCATCAAAACATTTCATGGTGGCAGTGTGATGTCCAAAACAACGAAAGGTAAAAACGTATTAGCCATTATCGCAATGTAGTCGCAGAATAAAAAAAAATACAGACATGATAATCACGAGAGCGAAGCGCTACATTGACACGTCTTTGTACCCTAATACAAAATAACTGTCTGATCCTCATACACGAAGCTATTAAACCGAGAGAGGCAATGAACAGATCATTACCACAAGGTTACAAAACTGACGTTGAGAACAGCTACAAGCATGCGCAAGCCTGACATAATTTTACCTTACAATTCCCACTGTCATGCCTTTAGAACACAAAGTAGGCTTATTGTTATTGGTTATCACGTTAGTTCCGAGTAAGGTGACGCAGCGGTAAACTTTCGGACTCGAGTTCGGGAGGTTATGGGTTAGAATCTTGGTCTGTGGTTTCCCGAAATCATTGTAGGCGAATGCTGGGATGGTTATGACGTCAAGACCTATATACATACATACATAGCTATATCTAGGGACAGGTGTTTTTCGCGAAGATATTTATGGCCATGCTATACTTCAATATCCTACGTCCACAACCACAACTTCCTTTGGTTATTGGCCGCGTGTCTATNTATTTATGGCCATGCTATACTTCAATATCCTACGTCCACAACCACAACTTCCTTTGGTTATTGGCCGCGTGTCTATGTGAGAAGACATGCTCTTATTTGACTGGGCCAATCGTAATAAAATACTCCGATACTGAAGGTCCATGATTCGCGGACAGACACTTGAGGCACGTGACATTTAAATTCATCCAACCACGAAAATGCATATGAACTAAAGNCCATGATTCGCGGACAGACACTTGAGGCACGTGACATTTAAATTCATCCAACCACGAAAATGCATATGAACTAAAGTGTTTTGGAGTACGACAGATCTTGAAATTTTTTCGCGAAAAACACCTGTCCCTAACTATACATAGGGGCAATGATATTTCGCGAATAAGATTTCGAGACAAGATACAGTCCAAAGCACTGTAGGGTCATCCAGCTTCTTCTATTGGCTAAAAAATGTTCTGGCTCGTGTCAACCGTTTGCGCACGAATCACGAAGGTTCAGTGTCGGAGTTACTTANCCATGATTCGCGGACAGACACTTGAGGCACGTGACATTTAAATTCATCCAACCACGAAAATGCATATGAACTAAAATGTTTTGGAGTACGACAGATCTTGAAATTTTTTCGCGAAAAACACCTGTCCCTAACTATACATAGGGGCAATGATATTTCGCGAATAAGATTTCGAGACAAGATACAGTCCAAAGCACTGTAGGGTCATCCAGCTTCTTTTATTGGCTAAAAAATGTTCTGGCTCGTGTCAACCGTTTGCGCACGAATCACGAAGGTTCAGTGTCGGAGTTACTTAGTCCTGAGTGGCTGGTCAAAGACGGACACGGCACCAGCAGCCAATGGAGGTATTACAACAGCTGAGGTGTGTACATAGTACTGAAGTCTACTGTGTGCTCCGATTTTTACGCGATAAGTCACTGGCCCTACCTATACATCATGTTAGTTACCTGGAAACATAATCAGGTACCGTTTGTACAGTTTGATAAACTGACACACGTCTTACAATATGTGTCTAGCATAATGTTACGAATAGCGATCAGGCCTTAGCTGAGCGGCCTGCCTGATCATACCTTCACTTATTTATCCAGAACACAGGCAGTGATTGAAAAAATTTGTTAGGAAATCGCAAACCACAGAAACCCCCTCCACCGGCCAGTAAACAGGGACAACGCAGCCGATATAGGACAGTGTAGCCCGTGGGCGGTGTCTTTTGTCATTGGACCATCGAACGAAGACGACTGAAGATGGGTGTGTCTGACCGTCGACTTCCGCCATCTTAATCAGCCTCCGGAATCATGAACAAGGTGGGGACTCTCCAATAAGACTTTACTCAGAATGATGTAATATAACTTAATACTACAGTATATTTGTATAGCCCCCCCCCCTCCCCGCGCATACTTCATAACGTTTGTATTGAAATAATATTCTACAACCTTAATGTTAATAAACCCGTTTTATATAGTGTTCATTACATAACTCGTATTAGTAACTTTCATTGCCCCCATATCCCCGTTAAGATATGAAAGACACATAAATCATATCATAGCAATAAGGTCTAAACGTCACTCAATAATTACACTGTGTTATCAAAAGAATATGGGGNACACATAAATCATATCATAGCAATAAGGTCTAAACGTCACTCAATAATTACACTGTGTTATCAAAAGAATATGGGGCATCCCTTTGTTCTTAGTGAACTAGCTCAGTAGAACCCTAATAAGCGAAGCCACAAACTCTTGAATACCATACATGTAATTTCTGTTAGTAACGAAGCAAAGGATAAACATGTGCATTCGAAAGGGGCATGATTGTATGTGCCAACAAATTCGAGCATTCTGTAGGAGAGATTACTAAGAAGTCAAACGCGCCTACGTCAACAGCTATCCATGCAACTGTCAAGCATAAACACCACAGAAGTATTTTNTTACTAAGAAGTCAAACGCGCCTACGTCAACAGCTATCCATGCAACTGTCAAGCATAAACACCACAGAAGTATTTTTGCCCCCAAACATATCTCTGGTAGGCTCGAAAAACTACGCGGGACTCGCGAACTCTTGAGTGTGCAGATCCAAAACTTAAGTGACTGCACAATTGAACGGAAATAAGTGTGTAATTGAATGGTTAAAAATTATGAAGATTTGACGCTAAAATACAGCAACATAAAAACAGTATTCACTGTAAAAAAATTTCTGTATTTGTAGAAGAAATTTTGTAATTTTGTAACATTACAAATAATGTAGAATAAATTCCTCAAAATCTTAGCGGGGAACATGTGAAACTAATATTGAGATCTCACTAGCAAGTGATGTAGACTTCGAGTTTATTTTAAATATTGAGCTACATAAACAGGTTTGTATGTCTTCTAAAATAATGTGTTGTAACGAGTGAAGCTCGCTCTTAACAGCGAGGTCTTGAGGGCCGATTGAGGCGAGTATGGAGCAGCGCCGGAATTAAAGGGCTGGGGAAATGGGAGATCCCCGAAAAAGCCAGAAAACCCGCCGACCAGCGGCATCGTCCGGCACGATTCTCATATGCAAAAATGCAGGAGTGACCCGGCCGGGGATTTAACCCGGTTCGCCTTGGTGGGGAGCGGGTAAGGTTAACGCTCAGCCACCGCGGCTTCAAATGTGTTGTAAATATACAATATTATAAGAAAATCTTTGGCAACTAGTTCCCAAAGTATTGTCTGTAACAAGTACTGGAATTTTTTACTGTGTTTCCAGCAGGAATACAGGAATTCCTTTTGAGCGGTTTCAAGGCAGGATAGTCGGTCCGGCGTTCGTTTTCGGCGGCGAAGAGCCGAGATACCGGGAGACGCACGACTGCTGGCAAGGTGGCGCCGTCGACATATCGCGCGGAAGGCAACGGGGCGCCACCTAGCGACCGCCTTTCTAAGGACGCGGGCCGAAGAACGCACCCCGTTGTTTCCGAGCAGATCTTGAGCAACTGCCGCTGTAAATGGCGAGGCGGAGTTAATGCGTTCTCCCGGCGCTTGCGCAACTTTCACATTCATTATGCATTCGCGCCTGAAAACGGGCCCGCCTGAATACACCGCGGCGGTAAGAGACCTTCGAGCGACACCTGGCGGCTTCTTTAGGAGCACAAAGCGCCGCCTTGACGGCCCGTGATGCTAATACGTCTCGAAGCCTGTAATTTCGACGGGTGGTCTCAGAAGTTTTAATTATATGCATGGTCCATTCACGGTTACTTCACACTTTTCTGAAGCCCGGCTAAATTTCTACTTTTGGTTACAGATTATATTACATATCCTTTCACTACGTGTAAAAATAAACACTGCCATGTGACTTCTACGTTTTAACTGTCAAATGCATTGCTTACTGTTTACAGCTGTTCAAAGAATTCTGTCATATTTCAAAAACCATTACATAGGAATATTCACAATTTAGGCCTATAACCATATTCAGGTCAGCTTTATGACTTTTTAACAATTTCTGTAATGAAGATAGCTCTTACGGTTATTATTTTACATTGTTAACATATTTGTTATACACGTAAATAGCACACTACATATAATAAACGTTTATATTTTGCCGCGACTGTGCTTAACCCTGTTACAACTGTCGGGAAAGAACTGTCGTATTTAACCTCTTGTCATTGATGTGTTTTTTGGTTAATTCGTTAAAAGGACGGCCTTAGTAGTTGGAACAAATATTAAAGCGAAGGAGCAACCAGTCCAACGAATAAGACAGCAAATTCAAGCACGCAACTCCTGTCGCTAATTTTTGTACGTAGCAGCGACAAACTTAAAAGATATTTGTGAATATGCACAAAAATAATAATAATAATAAAACGTATTTTTTTGTGGCGAAGTTAAGGTATTAACACCTTCTCTTACGCTTAACCACTTTACATAGTAAAACATAACTTTTATTTTTTGAAGAAAATTAACAAAAACAAAACTTAATGTTTACTATAAAATTAGAAAGTAGCCTATATGAAATATATAAAAGCAACATACATAAAATAAAAAATAAACTGAATAGTACACTTACACGATTTCTCTTTTTATGTATGTTTTTATGTGTATACGTATATGCATATGCATACACATACACAAAACCACATACACATATGACATATTTGTACATACATATAATTGTACTATTTATAAAAATAAAGTACAAGACAACAACATCGATTAGCAAAAATTCTAAAACTGCAATTTAGTTTAAAGATTTCTGACGGAAAGAAAATCACAGCAAATAACTATTTAAACACGGGGAAAAAAAAACAAAAAAAATTAATTAATATAAGACATTTTATGTTTGCTATATCTAAAATTATGTCAGTTAACTAAAATTATTCATAAAATAAAATAGTAATTCAACGTTTACTCGCACACGGTCAATCACACACCTGCAAACATTAACAGTAGGTTTAATTAATTAAATAATAACATTAACATCAGAAACATCACTACAGTCGCATGAAGCAGAAAGCAAAAAAGTTAGAGGTATTATAAAAGAGGAACCTCTACCATACATATTGTTTATTTCAAACCCATATTTCACGTTCATTTAAAGATTTATAGCCTGACCAAGCAGTTCCGGCATAATTTTTTGAATTTAGTGATTGAAATTGTATCTCTTGCTTCCTGAGGTAAGCAATTCCAGAGTGTGGTTACGGTGACGATAAAAGATGAAGCGAAAAATGAGTATTTGAAGTATTGGGAGGCAAGAAACGAGGCAAAAGATATCGAGGACATCCTGTTTGAAACAATTTCTTTAACAAGCAGATCTTGTGCAATGATCGTCGATTTTTTAAATCAAGCCATGAGAGAATATGTATATATTAGGTGATATGGCCTTTCTTTTTAAGATTAAAAATAAAACGTACACAGTTGTTTTGTATCCAGTGAAGTCTCTGAGCCAGATCTCCATGCAGGACACTGAAGACTATATCAGCATAATCAAGGCGTGAAATTATTAATGACTAGCTGTGCCCGCGGCTCCGCTCGCGTGGACTATAGAATTATTATTGTTTAGGTTTTTTTTTAAATAATGTTGAATTTTACGTAGTATTAATCTTATATACTCTATGCATGTTATAAAACTCAAAGTCTAGATGAGAATAATGGTAAAAACACTTATTAGTATTTCTCTGTTATAGATAGATATATGCTACCACGGGGGTTTTTTTTAGGTCATTTTATTCTACACAATTCTTTACTACATGATATTGTCCCATCTTTAACGGTTTAGACAGCGTATTGCAAGAGAGCGCGCTGGCGGGAAACTTTTTTCCGACTTGATTCGCTTGTAAATTTTTTGAAATATTTTCTCGCTATAAAAGTAGCCAATATTACCTTTCAGCCCTCCAACTATTTTCTGGCTGGCCTTAGTGATTTGTTGGGATTGTGGCAAACATTCAGATCACAAAAACGTAAGCACGTTACACAATAGTGTTTCAAACACGTAGGGCGAAGTTACGTTGTGATAAATAAACAGACGTCTAATTAACTTCGTCATAGAAACAGTTCACGGTTAAAACGTACAAATCTCGCACGACCAATATTTGCAATCACACACACACCGGGCCAGCGTAACGACCACGAAGCAGTCAGAACCTTTCACCCTCAGCGGTTAACGACACACGCTATAGTATATTTATGACTGCCATGATAACACAGATTTATCACAACATCGTAAATTGCCTAGGTAGGTTTTAAACACACAACGTGTACAAACTTGATGTGGTAATTTGTTTTCGTAGCAAGAAAAATAAACGAGCAACAGCAATACGCCATGTCATGACATCATGTTGCCACTCGCCACTTCTGCCAACTTCGGATTTGTAACCCACCCGCCATCACATCTAAATATATTATAATAAGCATTGAAACTTTAGAATCTATTTTTAGTTGTAAATTACAAATTCAAGAATCACTATTTTTTGCTTTAATAACTATGAAATATGCTAAAAACTGAAAACATGTACAATTTTCCTGCTTATACTAGCGGTGCGAAACTTCCCGAGAGCGAGCAAGCGAGTGGTAGACAGAGAAAANGGGGGGGAGGTGACAAGCTCCGCTCAGCCGACAGTTTCTTGCTCGGTCGAAACAAAAAACACCATGTCACCAGGGCCTACGCGCCGTATTTCGCGCTGATGTTTTTAACTCTTAACTATAAAATATGTTTCCATCAGGGCTACCTAAAAATTTAAATATTTGAATAGGCAACGTTTAATTTACAAATAGCATACCAAAAAACTTGGTTAAAACAATATTTTAACTGTGAACTATTTATTACTAGCCGTTGGCAAAATAGTTGCTCTCGCTGTTTTTGATTCGTATTTAATAATAAATAAAAATTACAAGTTATAGGAGATACTAATGTAAAGTTTCATTTACTCAAAAATATTATACTTTTAAAGTGTCATATACTTGTAGTATACACGTTATTTTTTTTTTTAAAAAGGTTACCATATTACTTTTAGAGTGATGTTTCAAAGGTTTGTTTCAAAACATGCGAAGAAACCGTGAATGGACTATACCTGGCAGCTGGCGCATGTCAAGGTACACAAAACTGAAAGCGTTTCGCAACACCGCCACCTTGATAAGTTATTGAGGTCATGCTAACAGTCTCCGTTTCACTTACTCATAATTCCGTGTCGTTATTCAGTCCTGGTACGGTAAGATTGGGAAAACAGGGCGGCTGCAGTATTACTGCAATACTACAGTTGGTTCACGTAAATATTTTTAAAAGGCCGCTCAGATTTTTTTTTCTTTTCCCACGTAAAAATTAACATCACCAAGGACGTAACAACTACACTGTTAAAGGCTATTCACGATAAATAGAGCACTTTTGAAATCAACATCTGAAAAATGTCACTGCTTCCATCTGCATATATTTTAACGAGCACACTGAGTGGCATGCGGCTAGCGAGGTTGGTAACGATGGAAGGAAAATAGTTCCATGTCTTAACGTTGAATTAATAGTGTCAGGCAAACATTTGCGAAAACTGGAAACATTTATTTTGTTTCCTGTTTTTTTTAATGCATAATATTATAATGGCAAGCAGATTTTCAAAGTACCTACTTTTCTAATAATTCTACAGTTTCACTCGACCGATGCACGAATAAAGTAATCGGGCCCACGGCAATTTTAATTTAACATAACGTGGAAGAACACACGCCGTGCCTACAATTAGATCTTAAGTAGGTATTTTAAAAGTACTTAGTTTATCGTGATCAGCCTTTTAAAATGTTGCTTCATTTTACGGAAAAGTGCTGGCCACGAAATTTTTTTTTTTTATTTGTACCACAAATTGAAGACATCTGTGACTAATTTTTTCTCAAATAAAATTTTTTTAGATCGAATTGTTTCTGCAAAATAACAAGTCAAAAGACAGATTTATTATTGTTTAATTGTAATATACAANTTTTTTTAGATCGAATTGTTTCTGCAAAATAACAAGTCAAAAGACAGATTTATTATTGTTTAATTGTAATATACAAACAAAATAGACCAACCTTTTCTTATCTAAATGTGTCTACAAACTCTCCGTAAAATTACGAACACATCAATTTTCAAAAACGGACTTTCCGTAAATTTCACGGAACGTCTCTATTAATTTCGTAGTTAAAATTTTTTGTACTTCCAGTGTAAAATAAAAAGAGATAATGAAAAAGTCTGTAATTTTCGTTATATGGTTGTTCTCTACAGTGTATAATAAATATATTTAAAAAAATTCAAATATTTTACACTTGAGCAAGGAAAGTAAATATTTGCGGGGGAAACGTAATCACAGACAATGTCTAAAAGTTTAACAATATACGGTACAAACGTAAAATAAAATATTTCTTCGTGGTTAACGCCCTTAAGAGGGATCAGTGCCCGCCATCTTGCATTTATGGAATTTTCGCCGTAGCCTCAACACATATTTTATATTTTATTTTGAGCGTCGAAAAGGCATAGGACATTGTTTTGCACATGTTTTAAAACATGTATTGCTAGACTACTGTTGCCAGGATCGTTCCTGTGACCGCCCACAAGAAAAATTTACTTATTTCACGCCGGCAGTCACTAATCAAAAATTAATCAACGCGATAGAGTTGTAATAGTTTGATAAAGCTTTAGAAACCATTATTTATGCCATGTCGTGGGAAAAAAATTCGTCGAACATACTTAAATGAAACTTGTGACAAAAATAGTGAAAATCCTAGATGGCGGGACCTAATCAGCCTTGATGTCGTCTGTAGCTGTACCTGGTTTCTGGGGCTTACACGCGTGAAACAACTACCGGGTACAGAGGAGCCTTGAGAGTGCGGAGATCAACCGTCTAGTGACACAAAAGGCCTGCAGACGGAAGGATCGGGCCTCGTTAGTAGCGCGGCCATTGTCGGGCGCCTTCGGTACGAGTGGGCAGTGCGCCCCTGCCGCGGGCAGCCGGAGGCGGAAGTGGAGTGTCTGACGGCCGCCGAGAGCCGGAGAGAGTAAGAGAGAGAGAGAGAGAGAGACAGACAGAGTGAGAGAGAGGATCGTCTCCAGCAGATGCCGCGGCGGAAGGGCCAGTCACGACGAGAAAGGCAGTGGCTATAGAGCGGCTCACTCTTAGATTAAGGTTAGTTCTAATCAGGGTAGGAACAAAACGAGTTTTCTTACGGGAGAGTTTGGCATACGGAAAATTTCCTCCGCTAGGTGCGCGCAGTTCCAAAGAGGCGACCTATAATTAAAATTTTAAGCTACGTGAATAATAAAAGAGAATGGTTTTACTAAGTTACGTAGTTATTTTATATTTGATTTATGTTTACATTGCCATTATTTTGGTATTCAACGTATGAAATAGAGAAAATACGGTACACATGCGACACTAACGCTTACCTAGTGGCGAAAATTTTTATTTGCCAAACTAAAAGCGCTGAACTTCCCAACCTGAGTTCAATAAATGGTGTAACGGACATTCACTTTCTCTCTATTTCCAATACAAGATTTCCATCGTTAACGCTGTCCTTGTTCCTGCGTGCACCATTGCTTGATAAGTTATATTTTTGCAGCCTCAAAAAAATATGCAATTTTCGTTGCTTGTGCGCCATGCAAACACAATGATAGGTTTTCTTGCAGGTTTCGGTTTCAAGGGAGCCAATTAGTTTTGAATCGCAGGATTGGATCCTCTTAAGAATTGCCAAATTATCTTAATCAGGCCATTTTCTTCGCTACCCATTTGTTACTCAGCCTGCTTGTTACGTCGCGAAGCTGGAGTGATCTGGCAACAGTGCGCTCCAATCGCACTGCACTGCAATCTAAGAGTGGGACGCTCTATAGCAATTTCCGCCGTCGCCGAAAAATGTGGACTTCGCGACGTTGAGAATTCTCCCGCGCGGCGGAAACTTGTAGTCACGACCGATATGGTTAAGGTTGTTGGGAAAAAACGAGATTACTTATGGGTAGGGCCAGTGACTTTTCGCGTAAAAATCGGAGCACACAGTAGACTTCAATACTATATACACACCTCAGCTGTTGTTATACCTCCATTGGCTGCTGGTGCCGTGTCCGTCTTTGACCAAGCCACTCAGGACTATATAACTCCGACACTGAACCTTCGTGATTCGTGCGCAAACGGTTAATACTGGCCAGAACATTTTTTAGCCAATCAAAGAAGCTGGACGACCCTACAGTGCTTTGGACTGTATGTTGTCTCGAAATCTTTTCTATGTCGTTATGGGACAGTTTGACATAAAGAAAATTTCTGTCGCAATGTGTGCTGGCGTTTCAAAGAGGTCGCTTTTAAGCTGGCAGTATGTGTATAAATTCTATATACTCGTGTGTGAAAATTTGTTTTGGTCTGATTTGCGGAATATACTTGCCGATGCCAAAATAAATATTAAGTAAAGCATCTTCACGATTAAAAAAGCATTTTTTGAAAACCCTGCTTAGGATCTTTTTTCTTCTCACTTTGTACCCTTCCGCTACATGTAAGATTAACATTGCCATGAACCGTTACACTTTATTCGTCCGCTTTCCAAGATAAACCGCGAAATTCCTAAGAGAGCAAATGTGTTAAAAATGTGCGAATCCGTGTATTGGCTGTTCACGCTATAGTGAGCACTTTTGAGGACCTAGTTACTTTTTTTATTTCAGCCATTTGTTAGCCTTTAACCACATTTTTAAACAAATATTGCCATGTGAGTAATAAACACTGTTTGTAGATTCCACCGCACTCGAAAGTTAACGTCTAAGGCTACAATAAAAAATATTTATTGACTATTATTCCAAATGGACTGACTTTCAAAAGTGCTCATTTTACCGTAAATATAATGTACTTGTGTGTATAAAACAAGAAAAACGGATTTTAGTGGCTGTTCATTAACATAGTACATCCTCAATGTAAAGTCAAATCTTGGAACTATCTTTATTGATTGGCTGATAATTTAACTGGAAGCCTGCATGCCAGTGCGTAACGCAGTATACAGAATGTGTAATGCAGTATACAGGATGCCTAATGCAGTATACAAGATGATTCGTGATGATGTGGCCGAACTGAAGGAGCTTGATACGCGGGTCAATAGGAGTAAAAAAAATCGTCACATCTACGTGGTATTATTCGCAGTATGTACGGTGTTATAGTGATCCGCAGGATCGAACCAATGTGAAGCGCGCGTTCGCTGCATTGTACACTCGCGCGGGGTTAGTCACCAGACGTAATCAGGAATAGTATTGGTGGTGCTGCAACTCGCATCAAAGACACACACGCGGCCGGGCTGGGCGAGCCATGCGCGCGGTTCACATGCGTGCGGTGAAATGTACTGACGTCGGAGGTGGCGTGATTGAACATCTCTTGCAAAAGCTGGGTACCATCTGGGGCACCGACTTGTACGTCGCCTACCATTACATGTAGTGAACAGTGAATTGTTACTACAACGTGCGTGTTTGTAGTTTCCTAGTAGTCAACGTTATGCTAATGTCTCTGAACATTCACCCTCCTCTAAACCCGAAAGTATTGTGAGTACAGCCAGTTTTGATACATAATTTTTACTCTTATTGAGCTGAGTAATAAGCCTCTTCAATAAGGCCATATCGTCAGGAAACATCTTGTATATATGTACGCATGAGCAGTGATTTTTTTCAAAACTGATCTCAAAAGAGCTCAGTTTACGGTGAACAGACTTTATTAACTTCATTTCGTAACTATTATACACGCCCACCAATGGTGTTAACAATCGTAAAGGACCGCGGTGGTGTAGTGGTTAGACTACTCGCCTCCCACCTAAGCGAACCAGGTTCAATTCCTTGCGGGGTCGCGCCCCTATTTTCGCATGTGGGAATCGTGCCGGACGGTGCCGCTGGCAGGCGGGTTTTCTCGGGGATATCCCGTTTACCCCGCCCTTGCATTCCGGCGCTGCTCTATACTCACTTCGGCTCGCAAGCTGGGAATCGAACCCGGTTTGCCTAGGTGGGAGGCGAGTAGTCTGACCACTAAACCACCGCGACTCCACTAGAACTGATACTGTTGTTGATAGTGCGGTTAGCTGGTGTATTCTGACTGGTTGTAAATGAGCCAATGATGAAGGGCAGGTGGGGGGGTTAATGAAAATTCTAGCACAGAGTACTTAACAATACAGATGTTAAACAGCCACTATACCGCGAACTCGACGCTCACACGCCAGAAAAATGGCGTCGCTGGCCAGAGAAATGTTGGAACGTCATTCGCCAATCAGCGCCTGGTAACTTTCTCTCCAGTCGGCAGTCCAGCCAATAGGGAACCTTTCACTGAATGCGGTAGCTAATTAGACACAAGGCCCATACCCAGAGCCTCACGCAACCAATCATATAATGAATACGCCCATACCATCTCGTGTCCGTGTTATAACTACTCTGCCACAATTGTAGGTGTGGACCTAACGGTATATAAACATGTATGCAAAATACCCGCTTGAGTTAGTAAATTTATTCTTGTTTCGTAATCCAGCTGTCAGTTTTTACGAATATACTGAGTTTTCTTTCTGATGACTTGTTGGTAGGATTGCAGGCGTTTAGGGTGAGAATGATTTTGCTGTATTTATTATAATATATCGACAGATGTTGAATCCTGTAAAACTCTTTGCTGGTTATGCGCGTGCACTTATGTGAAATTAGTCAAAGCATCCATGTTGGCTGCTGGCAGTAATCATCTGATAGCAGTTGTATACCAACAGCCATCGAAAGATAATGTCCGGCGAAAGTTACCTACCACTTGCCAACTACCGCATATATCAGGAGGTGGTGACGTCAAGGAGAGGACAAGCCAATCAGAGCACACTAGCCATCTACCCTACTACGAACACTGCCAAAGCCCTAATTCACTTACGGCAATTCAACTGACTCCGCACGTCACTGTTCTGAACCCCAGCCATGTCATGGGTGCATTCGTCTCCGGCTAGAAAAAAAAAAAGTTATATTACATCAAATAAAAATATTAATTTCCATGTTTATAAAAGGTGGGCCGAACTGGAATCGCATATGATACTTCTCGTACAAAGTCCTGTCTTGAGTCTGAGAACCAGACGGATGTCTTTCTTCGAACACTTGTCGCGTGAGAAAAGCGACTACGCATGATGTCGATTTAAGCTTATTGCTCGCAAGTTTATCTAACCTCGCTGTATTCTATACCACGAAAGAAACATTATAAAACAAATCTCCGAAAACATAAATGTCAAATTAAAAAAAAAACGCAACTAGAGTGGTCGTCGTTTACGCAATCCCTGAACTGCTTGATACAGCAAATTATTTTTAATCTTAAGTGGAGATATCTACAGGCTTCAACGTTCTCTGAAAACATTTTTTAAAAATACTGATATAGGCTTACTTGGTGATTCAAAGGGTAAAATTCCGTACTTCGAACCTATTGAATAAGAATCAGATCTCTGCCTGTGAAATGGAGTTATTACTGAAAATGTAATGTAGTGAGTGGGTGAAGCAGTAATATTTGCTGTGTCAAAATTATACACCTAAATTAAAATTTCTCGTCTAAACATAACACACGCTCGAAAATCTCATTTTCTAACGACCAGTTATACAATAGTAGTAAAATATTAAAGCTTATAAACCTACTCCTACCGTTCATAAAATAGAAAATCAATAAACATGGTAGGTATTACAGAATCTCAAAAAAAGCATGTGGTGAGTGATAAATAATTTTTTACATGATAACTGGTGTATGAATGATCGCAAGTAATATAACTCATGGTGTGAAAAAAGAATGTCGACATAAATTTGAACCTGTTACATGTTTGTTTTGCAATTATCGCATAATTCGTGATCACAGCATTCAATGTGGAGAAGGAAATAATAACACAATGGGTCAGTAATTATAACCATCAAAAAACATTTTCGGAAAGTGTTAATATCACCGAAAAACTGAACTTCGGAGTATAAAATTATGTTTTGATGATTCGTGTTTTCCAAGTTATATAGTTTATTCATATTCAATTGCTGAGAGTATAAACAGCACGCTTGTGTTTGTCAATCACATTTGACCGAGAATCGAAATTTACACGAATCTTCAACAAATTCAATTAAAGAGAGCCAAGTTCCTAGGAACGCTCTTACGTACACGGACATGTAATCTCATAATCCCGTTATTTCCAAAGGAAAGCAGACTACAAACTAAAAGCACGCATAATTTTATTCAGAGGCTTTTCGTGGAAACTGAGCGCTTTTGAAAGCTCTGTTTAAGATATACTTGTATGAATATTCTGTATTCTTCCACCATATGTAAAATTAACACTGCTATGGTCTTATCACTTTATTCATTCGCCGGCCAAGTGAATCTGTGGAATCATTAGAAATGTAAATATTGTACATATTTCCTAATTTTTACAACTATATGCATTAAAAAAAGAAAAGCAAACTAAATTATTTTAGTATTCACAAATGTTTGTCTAACACTTTTAATTAAATGTTGAAAAATGGAACTACTTTCTCTGTCTAGCAACTTTACTGGGGCGCATGCCAGACAATGTCAGTCTAAATGTACGAACGTGCATTATTATGCGTTCACTTTCGTGGTAATTGCGCAGGCAAGAGTTTTAGTCGCCTTTCTCTTCCTTCAGGTTTCCCGTGATCACTCTCGGCAACAGGTGATGTGCGCGGAAACGTTGCGATGGTCACGGCTAGGCGGCGCTTGTTAGATGACTACCGAGCTATCCTTTTTCCAGGAAGTCGCTGACGCCGTGGAGAAAGAAAAAGAGCTAAATTGCAATGTGTGTCTCGCCAGTTCCACGCGACTTAAGCCTGGTTCACACACAGTAAATACATTTTTATTGTGGTTACAAACAATTATTTGGGAACTAGTTGCCAAAGATTTTCTTGTAACTCAACGGCTTAATTATTGTATTTTTACAAAACATTATTTTGGAAAACATACAAAATGTGTGTGTAGCCCTATGTTTAAAATTAACTTTAGGTCTATAACACTTCGTTGTTTCAATTCAACATTAGTTTTACATATTCCACACTAAGGTTTCGTAGAATTTACTATAATTAATTTTTAGTATTAAAAAATATATTTAGCAACTAATTTCCAAATTATTCCTTGTGGTAAATTATGTCTTCATTCCAATGATCTGGTTATGTGTGATCTAAAAATAGTTTGACATATTGATGATATTCTCTCATAAAATTATAATTAATATTATTATACTTATAGTTGAAATAATAGCCCCTATAGATGATACAATATTTCATGTTGTAAATATATCAGGATAATCTGAGTATCGTCGTTCACGTTCAGTAGAGTCCATTCACGGTTGCTTCTATAATTTGTATGGCCCTGCTAAAGTTCTACTTCCAGAATGTTCCTCGACATCACGTAAACAAGGCTTAACCGAGTCTAGCAAATTGCACCAAAGGGACAACGTATCGCATTCGTGGGCAGCCAGTGTTATGATATTTTGCATATGAACTAATTCTT
The DNA here is from genome assembly GCA_002778355.1 of Clitarchus hookeri. NCBI lineage: Eukaryota > Metazoa > Arthropoda > Insecta > Phasmatodea > Phasmatidae > Clitarchus > Clitarchus hookeri. The sequence goes on from NQII01002173.1 coordinate 227,755, forward strand.
ACTAGGCATTACCACCATACATATCTTTTCTCTGTTTTTATTCATATTAATTTGAAATGGAATATTACAATTTACAGGTAAAATTTAAGCGAAGGTTATATCTAACAAAAATAAGGCACTTTTATGTTAACACAAGTATGAAACACTTGTGACATATTACTAGAGCTAGTGATTTTTCGCGAAAAAATATGAGTACACAATAGACTTCAATACTATAAGTAACCAACAGCAGTGTTCCTACTGCCATTGCACAGTGTGGTATTTGGTCCCAAAACCTGGCCAACAATATTTTATGCCACTAACAGCTACAGAACATCATTTTGTTTAAATTGTGGAGTGAAAAATAATAAGACAACGATTTAGTTTTAAAACGAAACATGTATTCGTCACTACTACTATATTCTGAAACATTTACATTTATAAGGTCACTTTCTGATAACAGATTTTGAACATCAGATGATAATGGTTTATTTTCTTATGTGAAAAGCATCGCACCCCTGTAATTAGGGGGTCTGAAGTTAAAAGCAGCCTTTGCTGGACAATTTTTGCTTTACATCAGGCAGCAGTGGATCATCTTCAGAATAATTAATTATAATATCTTGCTCCATAAATTGAAGCTTTCCATCAAATGTTGACTCATTTGACCTTTGCATAATGGTATATAACTCATTTAGAGTCATAGACATCAATCCAGAAGGCCCTGTTAACAAAATACTAAATATTAAAAAAATACTATTTTAGGGTTTAAAAAAAATCGTTAAAAAATGGGGGGGGGGCGGCTTCGGGAGGCTGTTTTTTTATAACTGTTTTGCGTACTAAATACTTTATGTTATACAATAGTTTTCAGAGCTTAGAAATGTTCAGAAGTATAACAAAACCCTTTGTAAATATTTTAAAGTACACATATATCAACAGTTGAACACACCTATGTTGTCAGCCGTGCTGACTCAAATTCGCTAGATTTTCATTACATTAAAGTAGTGTTACATAAAGTACATACCTGGGTTAAAAGAACCCATCACAAAAACAACCAGTAAATTGTTTATGCATGAAATCAAAAGAGTTTATAAAAACACTAAAATCTGAGCACATCGACAAATCACACAACACTCTAAGCGAAAGGTAACTTCCAATTGAGAAAGTGGTGCGTTGAATCGCGCTAGCACTTTTCGGTTCTCACCCTTTGTTGCTGTAGCTACCTGGCTTTTCGAAGAAACCTAACAAAGGGGTGGGAAATGGTTAAAAAAAAAAAAAAAAACATTATTGGCCAGGTTTTTAGGTCGAATACCATACTGTGCATTGGTTGCTGTCTGCTTGAGAAGCCGTTTTCATATTTGACCGGGCCACTCACAATCGGGGCAACATTGGCATGGCTCCTACGTGATTCGTGTGCAGACAGTTAAGACGTGTCAAAAAGTAATTCCGCCAATCAAGATAGGTAACCGACCCTTTCAGCGTTATGAAATATAACTTGTCTTGAAATCTTTTCGCGAAATTTCACTTCCCCTATCTACACATGACAGTTTCAGGAAAGAACCAAACAAGTCATACATGGGGCGATTTATCAAATGTTCGATTTAAAAAGTGTGAAGAAACCGCGAATAGACTATATTTTTTTATAGGGCATGGATGCCGATTACGCCAAGTAGGCAGAACTGAAAACCAGAACCGCCAATCAGATACCGACTTCCGTTTTCCGAGCAAGCTAGTCCGAAAATGAGTTCCATGTCTTGATAAAGAATCATGTGCTACGAAAAGACTTTTAGATTTTAAAAAATTGTATTTTCCTTTTTTTTTTAATTCGGATAGTTCTAAGAATTAACGCAAATTTATAAAATATTTACTTTTATAGTAATTTACAGTTTTACTTGACCGATAGATAAATAGTGATCATCCGGTGGCAATTTTAACTTTACATATGCCGGAAGAAAACCCAATGTGTACACGCGTAGATCTTAAGCAAGGCTTTCAAAAGTATTCAGTTTATCGCGAACAGCGCACTCTATATATTACGTGTTTAGTTAAAAGTTCATTAAATTTTATTGAATTTAACGTTTACTTATATTTTATCTATACACCTAGTAAGAAATAGTTCTTATGCAAATTATTATTACACCGAGCGCGCATGAAACAGCGCGTCGGCCCTCGCGTGTAATTTTTAAGCTTTTGTTTATATGAAGCAAAGGAATATCCTGGAAGCAGAACTGTATCAGGGCTTCAGAAAAGCTGGAAGTAACCGCGAATGGAGTGTCTGTAGGAACCTGGCGAAATTTGCAGTGTCCTTGGAGATTTTTCGTTAGTAAATATGAGTTGGCAACACCGGTGGAGACAGTAACAGTACATTGTATTAGCGTGTGTGTTNCCTCCCCTACACCGGAGCGGCATCCCCTGGCGGCAGGTGTCTCGTGTGACCATCATCTGCTCATTTAACCCCTCCGCCAGCGCGCACAGCTGTGGCGGCGGGCGCGAACACATTGCGTGCCCCGTCGGAGATAGGGGCGACACCCTCGCCCCTTGCCGGGGCGCGTTAATAATCATAGGGCACGGCATGTCATCGACTGGGAGGGGCCGAGGGCTGGCTGGCTGCCGCGCCTACGTCGCACTCCGAGAGGGTGCGGCTTGCGTCCGCCATCAACCGGCTGGCTCCCGCGCGGGCTCATGGCTCAAGATAAAAGCTATCCTCCTCAGCCAGTCCCCTGCATCTGCAGTGTTTACCTTATACGTACAGTATATCACACAAAACATATCTTCAATCCATTATTTCAATCGCTTATCACAGTTTTTCTGACAGCATTAAGGGACGTAATCTCTTACTAATAGAGTTCTGTGAACACACTATAATTTTTTTTGCAAAATAAGAACGCATATATTTTGAAAAGAAAATAAAGAAAATTTGTTTAGTTTTCACTAACTACTTTCGTGTCGTGCATGAGTCGTAGACACTTCAGAAAATTTGCTTTTGGTATTTTTTTAAACTGGTTTCATTAATAGGTTTGTGAAACATTTTCACCTGTAGACTTAAAAACTTATTAAATGTAGTTAAATGGAAGGCGAATGAATGATTTTTTAGTTCAATAACTATACCATTATCTGTAATGGCCTTAACGCGCTAGAGAAAGTTGGAGATAGTCACGCCACCTGTGAAACATCTCGACAATGAGCAAGGTTATTTATCTCTGGGCGTCTGTAAGTACGGAGCAATCCCGAAAGGATAAGCGCCGGTGTGAACGCAGCCCTTCATCCCGCCGAAGTCCTCGAGAGAGTGTGAACTACGGTGATTGGCTTGCGTTCCTGTCGGTTCGCCTATCGACGGCGGTTATTGTAGACGCGGAGACCTGTCAGCCGAAGAAACTGTAGGGAAGAGTGCTGCTATCCGAGGTTCAAAGTTCTTGGAACTTAATTTCCCCCCCCCCCCCNTACTTGGCGAAATTCTGTAGCAAATTCATTGCTTCCAGCGGGATGGATGTGAAACGTGTATATGCGCCAGTAACGAGACAATTTCATTGGTTGTTGCAATTTGCTTTCGCGGCACCCACATTTTGTGGCAACAAATGTATGTGTTGGTCTGCTGTTAGACGATGTGGCCATACTCATGTGCAGAAATAACATCGGTGATTCTATTTGGTATTGTATACCAATTCGCCCTGCTCAGTCCCGTATTTCATGGCATAGCAAATTTTTTTTCTTCTACACGTTATATTTAGGGGACATATTTATTTATCACTTGCTTATTTCTTATTGGCTTACGGAAAATCATTGAATAAAATGCTTAGGACGTTTCATAAGAGAATAAATAGCATTTATGGTCGCCCTTATCACATGCGGGTAACGTGTTGAAAGTACTAACTAAATAAAAGTGCCAAAAACAGTGTTTTTTAAACATCCGCTTAATAACCCCAAAAACACTTAGAACCCCACCGCACTTATGATGTACTGAAGGTACATTTGCAAATTTCACACATTTTTATTTCACATAGAACAGTGTTATTTTAACAACATAATAACACACTGGTGCAAGTAGTTCACAATAATGATTTCATAAAATTAACAGGGAAAAATTATAAAAGAACTAAAACAGTAATTACAAACAATCACTGACTTATTTCTCTTTCGCAAAAAAAAAAAAAAAAAAAAAAAAANAAAACATTTCAAAAACCAGTTACAAATTTATTATCCTTTTTAATTATTAAATTGTGAGCATTGGGTGTTTTCCTGCGATTTCACAGCATTACTACTACAGTTTTCTCGTTTCTGCTGAGATGTAGTGGTTAGACTCCTGTCTCCCACCTGCGCTAACCGGGTTCGATTCCCGGTGGGGTCGCTTCCGGATTTACGCATGTGGGGACCGAACCGGACGATGCCGCTGGTCCGCGGGTTTTCTCAGGGTTCTCCCGTTTCCCCCACCCCTTAATTCCGGCGCTGCTCCACACCTCGCTTCACCCTCATCGGCTCAAGACCTCGATGTTAAGAGCCGTCCACTCACTAACTCGTTTCTGCTGAGAATTTCATAGGTAAACAATGCGTGTGCAAATTTTCGCCCTGTTGTGTATGTCATAAACGTTAATTCCAGTATCTGGTTACACAGTTTACTCTGCTACAAGTTTGCCACAGTAATTACTTGGTGTTTACGTTTTGAGCGGGTGCTAACAGCCAACGGTTAAAAGTTTGTAAACAACGTTTGTGGCGCAGCTGTACACTCAAGTTTCCTCGGAAACAGACGTGAACCGAAATACTTTCAGGTCTGCATTGAAGTGCTCTAGCTCGTGGAATACACCACATTGGCTTACTGTACGGAATCAGTAAAGCGAGTTTAGCCAACTCAGTAGCATTTGGAATTTAAAAAAAAGGGTGGCTCAGCTAGATAACAAAAGAAAAACCATCATATTCCGTATAAAAATGTAATTAATACTGTGTTTATTAAAAAAAAAATTACAACTAAATTCATTGTTACGTTCTCCTTTGCTGAAAATGTGTTTGATATTCATATAAATGGCAGAAACTATTTTATACAAAAGTAGTTAATATATTTAAAATTTAAGAAAAAATACTTGATTTACAAATTTGTTAACTACTAAGTGACTGCTGTTGACTTACAATAACCTACACGAAACTGAAACACCGAGTAAAACTATAAAACTTAGTAAAACCAAAAATACCCACCTGGGTTAGTTTCTTATTTACAGGGGATTTCACAATATTTTTTCGACTATTCTAATAAGAATATTTTGACAAGTAATCAAAATTTAAGCGTAACTAAATTGTAAATCTTGTAAGAAACACATTTTATATTTTAAAAAAAACATTCGTCAAGTAGCGCAATTATAATAAGTAAGTACTGTGGTTAGAGACCTGAAAAATTCACGAGTTCAATGTCATGCAGGCTAGACTATACAGTCGTATGTACAACTATGCAGATATTTACTGTACACTGGTTGTCTGCTGTCACAGTGGAAGGCGACGATTGGGCCAGCGTTCTCCAGGAGGTGTCTAACACCGTGTAGACCAATGGCTAAAGTTATATATAAATACACATGTTTTGAACTCTAGCTTGTCTCAAAATGAATCCGCGAATTTTTCAGGTCTCTAACTATGGTTGTATGTAAGAAAATATTGGCATTAATGATTTAAACAAATATTTTTAATAATTAAATATTAGTAGTATTATTTTAGATAAAAAATTATAACTTTCGTGGCTGAAATAGATAGGTTAAAATCAATTATTAAAAATGCGTATATGTAAATGTTACAATTTTTATTACTTACAATAAAGAGTAATTGTTATAATGGTACTACTAGATTTTTTTTTGTGAAACATGCTTTCTGAAGCATCGGGAAGGAAATAACGCTTAAATTTTGGTAAATAATTGACTCATTATTTTTTATTTTACTTTAATATTTAGACAGGTAATATTTAGATAGTAGCAAAATATTTGAAAGTGTTACACGATGCATGCTTTCTTCTTCCATATGAAACCATGGGAACACTGGGCGTGTGTATTACTATTTAATTAACGGTGCATGTTGTACGGCAATGGCAGAATTCCATTCGAAGCCGTTCTTCGTCTATGGTAAAGTTCAAATGAGAAACTAATCTTAGCGCAGCTTCGAGGGAGGTCACTCCAGAGCGCCTGCCGCTGGAGGGAGGGAAACTACACGCCAAACTGATAACATGGCTCTCTACTACCGCGCTGTTAAATACCGCCACCGACGCGAACTACGCTTTCTCGACAGGTAATTTGCACACTGTTATGAAGTGATCAGGCCTTAGCTGAACGGACTGCCTGATCACATCTTCAAACATTAAACCAGGACACGAGCGTGATTGCAACAACACCTTGCGAAAGACAGTTGCAGAAATCCCCCTCCACCGGCCAGTAAACGGGGCCGAAAATATTAAACAACGCGCCTGTTATAGGCCAGCGTAATACCGGGAGCGGCGTCTTTTGTCGTCGGGCTACTGCAACGAGAAGACCACGGAAGATGGGTGTGTCCGGCCGTCGTTAACCGCCTCCTAGAATCAGCCTCTGGCAACATGAACAAGGTGGGGACTTTCCAATTAGACTGTAATAGTAATGGCGTGAGGTAATAATACTTAATATAATTAATTAGCATCTTGGTAGTCTATTGCAGCTCCCCCGATCAATAGTCACGTAAATAATTATTGTATCATCTTTATGTTCAGTAAAATCCATCTTATACTGCTGTGCTCTACCTAATCATGACTAATTTCAATAAATTCGCTACCCACATATANAAGCCAACTATAGACCATTCACGGTTACTTTACACTTTTCTGAAGTCCTGCTTAAGTCCTACTTCCAGGATATTCCTCCACCTCGTGCGAATAAAGCTTAACCGAGTCTAGAAATTTACACCGGAAAGGACAATGTACCGCATTAGTTCGCCTTAAATGTAATAATATTTTTCATAAGAACTGTTTCTTACTAAGCATTACCAACGCACCTATTTTCTAACAGTTTTTATTCATATTATTTACAAATGAATTATTATAATTTATATATAAAATATTAGATTAAGTACAATTTAACCCAAAATAAGATGCTTTGGNTTTACAAATGAATTATTATAATTTATATATAAAATATTAGATTAAGTACAATTTAACCCAAAATAAGATGCTTTGGTGTTAACAGAAGTATAAAACGCTTGTGACACATGACATATTTAGGAAAGAACCGAACACGTCATTCGTGGGGTGAATTTTCAAAGGTTTGATTCAAAAAATGCTAAGAAACATCGAACAGACTATAATCGGCGGTGTTTCGAGGAACAAGTGATGTTNAAAGGTTTGATTCAAAAAATGCTAAGAAACATCGAACAGACTATAATCGGCGGTGTTTCGAGGAACAAGTGATGTTTGTCGTGGCAGCGGGATGCAGAGATGGTCGGGTTAAGTGACTTTAGCCGACGGCGCTGCAAGCTTTGTTACGCAATGACGGCACGCCCCCTCCCCCTCGCAAGGTTTTTATTCTCCGCTTCTCTCTTTTGTGGCCTGCGTCCTTGAGTGCGGTGCAAATTAATGCGACACCTGTCTCCGCAACGCGTCAGCTGAGACAAGAGCGCCGCATTCTGCAAGCCAGCCCACAGCTGTGTTGCACATCGAGCCCGCCACCAGACCTCCGTGCACACTGGACTCTGATTGGCGGAGACGAAGTTGGAAAAAAAAAGGGGGGGGGCGCAGTTAACTGGATGCTAGCTGGTTCAGGGTAGGCGGGGGGAGGGGATAACTGGACCTCGGCCACAGAGCAGGTAAGTGTAGTGATGGGCAAGAACGATCCAAATAGACGAATCGATTCGTTTGGATCCGTTCAGTGAAAAGATTGGTTCAAAAGAAACGTTCATTTCGTTCTTTCCGCTCTTCCGTTCTTTATTGAGTCTTGACTCGGCAAGTACTGTACCAGGCGCTGATTGGCAGACGACATTCCAAAATGCCGCTGGCCAGTGGCGCCATATGGCATATGGCTGGCCTGTGAGGCTGAATGGAANTGGCAGACGACATTCCAAAATGCCGCTGGCCAGTGGCGCCATATGGCATATGGCTGGCCTGTGAGGCTGAATGGAGTGGAGAGCTCAGGGCGGCTCTTAAAGTAGTTGGAACCCAAAAAAATAATAATTTTATTTCGGTACCAAATATTGTTCAACTTGTACACAATATATGTTCAACTTGTATACATGTTATATTTTTTAAATAATTTGACGTCAAATTAAATTTTTTTTGTTTTGATGCAGCCATAATATCAAAAACCATGTTGTACAAATGAAAAAAAATTACAAATTAAAATAATGCCATGGGCTACCGCGTGGCATATATGAATTATCAAATAACAAGCCATATATATATATATATATGAAAAATTTGTTAAATATAAACATTTCTTTGAACATTTTTAACCTTTTTTTAATGTATGAACTGTTACTGGCCATGTTGCTGGCCAGATCCGCCATTTTGCTGGCGTGTGCGGCTGGAGTTCGCGGTACGAGCGGCTGCCCCCGCCCCCCAAACCCGCGCAGTCAATCGGCGAATGGACATGTCCTCATAAGGCCTTGTCCATAATAGCTGGTTCGCGGACGCCTAATTGCTGATTGGTGCACGTGACCCTTTGACGTCACAGTTCGCGTCCCAATGTCCCAACATCATTCACCAACTTCAACTTTCGTCCGCGCACGTGTCTCAAGTTGTTGGTTTCGTTTACATTTTATCGCGTGCAAAAGGGTAAAAGTAAATAATGCCTAGGGACAGGCATTTTTCGCGAAAAGATTTCAAGACCAGTTGTACTCGAAAACACTTTTGTTCATATGCACTTTCATGGTTGGATGATTTTAAATGTCACGTGCCACAAGTGTCTGTAAGCAAATCATGGACGTTCAGTATCGGAGTACTTTAGTACGATTGGCCCAGTCAAGTAAGAACAACGTTTTCTCACGTAGACACGCGGCCAGTAACCAAAGGTACTTGTGGCTGTGGACGTAGGATATTGAAGTCTAGCATGGCCATAAATATTTTCGCGAAAAACACCTGTCCCTAATAATACTGTATTAGGGGCAATGATATTTCGCGAAAAGATTTCGAGACAAGATACAGTCCAAAGCACTGTAGGGTCGTGTCAACCGTTTGCGCACGAATCACGAAGGTTCAGTGTCGGAGTTACTTAGTACTGAGTGGCTTGGTCAAAGACGGACACGGCACCAGCAGCCAATGAAGGTATTACAACAGCTGAGGTGTGTACATAGTATTGAAGTCTACTGTGTGCCCCGATTTTTACGCGAAAAGTCACTGGCGCTATACTGTACAGATACGGGCACGCACTTTTCGCGGAAAGCTTCCACGGCTAGTTGAAGTGGAAAACACTTTCATCCAGTTGCATTTTCGTGATTAGATGATTATGACTGCCCCGTGTATCGCGCGAATCACGGACGCTCACTGTCGATGTAGCATAATTCTGATTGTCCCAGTCAGGTAGAAAATGTCTTCTCACAGACAACCGCGGCCATTTACAAAAAAGAAAGTTGCAAGAGTGCAAGGACGATATTGAAGACCGGTCTGCGTGTAAATATTCTCGCGAAAAACAGGTGGCCCTACGAACTGATATCGAAACGGGAAGATTGAAAATGTAAGAACGCTTCAAAGTACGAAGGCACAATTTTCAATCTCGCAGCCGCGAAAACGAAACTTGAATAAACCCATATAAAAAAAAAAAAAAAAAAAAAACACACACACACACACACACACTACTCACATCTACTAAATAAAATAAGAAAACAAAATAAAATACCCTACAAATGTCAATATTTACGAGTAATCGCATACAATTTATCAGCGCGCCAGACGTAATTGTAGACAGACACGTTGGGACATGCGTCCGCGGACAAGCTATTGTGGACAAGGCCTAAGAGGAACCACCATGCCATTTCGCCTCTGTGTACTTTCCTGTTCTACGCCAAGACCAAGCTGGAGACCTGGATGGATCACAAAAGCCCGGCACAAACGACAATGACTCCTGAAGCACTAGTGGCGGGCGAACTGGTCAATAACAGCAACCTTGAAATAGATCGGAAGCTTTCGCGGCCCGCCGCCATCGATTTCGACATGTCCAGCACCACAGCCAACACTCGAAGTTACACGTCAAGTGGGGGATCCCCGGTAACCAATATTAAACGCATCAAGGTCACGTAAGTAAGCATTGTGACGGCGATGGGAAATAGCATAATAAGCAAGCTTCGCGTGCCTTCTGTTTCATGTTACCTCAGAATTTTAAACGTTTGAAAAACGATTTGTACACAGCAATCTGTTCCGTAAAGAAACAGCATTGTTGCTGTATTTAAGAATATCATTTTATAGATGAATAAATATTGTAAACAGATCGATACTTGCCCATATTTTTACCGACTTTGACCCCTTTAAACGTACACATTTATGCTTCAATAACAACATTTGTGAATGGACAACTAAATATCAATCATTTCTGCCTTGAAAAAAGACATATAGTCCATTCACGGTAACTTCAAACTTTTCTGAGGCCCTGCTAAAGTTCTACTGCCAGGATAATTCTCCGCCTCACGCAAACAACGCTTAACCGAGTCTAGAAAATTACACCAAAGAGACTACACGCCGCATTCGTGCGCACTTAGTATAATAATATTTTGCATAAGAACTATTTCTTGCTAGGCATTACCACCACACCTATATTCTCCCTGGTTTTATTCGTATTAACTGGAAAATAAATATTACAATTTATAAATAACATATAAGTAACAGTTCGATTTAACCAAAAATAAGGTATTTTTATGATAACACAAGTATAAAATGCTTGTGATGTGTTGCATATTTAGTCAACAACCAAACACGTCATACATGAAGTGATTTTTCAAAGATTTGTTTCAAAAAGTGTGAAGAAACAGTGAATAGACTATACTTTATAATATTCCATAGTTTTGAGCTATTAGAAAATCCCAACAACATGAACATAAAAGATGGTTACAAATTAAATAACATATTGCCTCATCTTTCAACGGATTATCCGAAACTAAGTGATTCGAGGGCAGAGACAACACACACTGAGGATTTAAGGATCAGTTTAACTCGTTCAAGGTCCAGAAGCGAGGAAGCTATAAGGGCGTCACTAACACGCGCGCCTAGCGCCTCATCGACCCAACGTACAGACGCTGAACTGGCTTGTAGTGCTTCCGCCGTTGCCCTGTCTATGCAAATTAAATCAGTAAGATTAAGGAGGCCGCAGTGGCTGAGCGGTTTGCCTTGCCTGCCACCAAGGCGAACCGGGTTTAATCTCCGGCCGGGTGACTTCCGGAATTTCGCATGTTGGAATCGTGCCGGACGATGCCGCTGGTCAACGGTTATTCTTGGGGATCACCCGTTTCCCCGCCCCTTCATTCCGGCTCTGCTCTATACATCTCTTCACTCACTCACAGAAACAGTAAGACTTACACGTCATGAAACCCCACAAAATTTAACAACGCATGTATAGTTGTACTTTTCTCCTACCTTTGAAGGAAACTGCAGAGGCAGGCTATGATGGATGATTGACGATTATCCATATGGGACGTATGCTGGTGGCCGGTAACGCACCCAACAGTCCACGGACAGAAATGCGTTGACGACCCATCGCTAATGTAGACGTGTACAAAATGGCGATAATTTATTTCGAATCGTATGCACAAGGCCTTCAGCCAATGGGATTGCAGGGGAAAATAAGTAATTTATTGTATTTATTTGAAACTTATTTTTACTTTCCTTTACTCATTTAAAGAAGTCCTGAACTATGCTATTTATTTATAATGATCATTAAAGGAAAGGGATGTAAGTTAAGTTAACTCAACAGTATAATGTTAGAACCTTGTTTGCCTAAAAAGGACCATGGAACTGCCAACATTGAAAAATAAAATTAAAACGGAACTTTACCTTTTGTCATGTTGACAAACAATGCGTACGTAATTTCACCAGCATCTATATATCATTTTAAGGTTGGCTGAATTATTACTGACTGCATAGTTAATTCACAAATATTTCACACAACAAATGCAGTTGAAAAAAATGGTAATCATAGCAATATACATGAAGTACGGCTTTATAAACAATTTCATGCGAATATGAAATAAAAATACATGATGCACATACTAAAACATGTCACAGTCACATAAACAACGGGAAATGTGCTATCATTATCAAAATTTAAATATGTAAATGGTAAAAACGTTTCAACAACATGTAAAGAGCGAATCAAAGTGAATGTATGTTATATAGCCTATGTACGCAATGTGTAAGTTTTTCAATTAAATTATTTCTGAGCAGTTGCCAGACTTGGAGATTTCTCCCGCGATGGTTGGCTTCCCGTACTGGAGTTGCAGTGGCTAGTCATCAGGCCTGACTTGTTTGAGAGCTGTCGGCGTGGCAGGTGTTTCGCGCAAATGCGATAACGCATGGCTCGTTATCTGACAGGTCGCCAGCTATTGGTCCACTATCGGCCAACCGCCAGCAGCTCGCTAAACACGCCTGCTGGCAATTAGAGCAACTCAGCAATGGCGAAGTATCCCGACATTACTTTGCAGGCAGCTATTCATTACGGCTGTTGCCCGGTTTGAAAGCAGCAAGGATTTGGTATAGGGAAATACATGGCAATGAAATACGGTTTCTTGAAGCCAATTTCGAAAATGTAATCTTGAAACATAAACCTAAGTGTGAGAAATGGTTAGGGCTAGTGAGTTTTCGAGAAAAAATATGAGAACACGGTACACTTCAATACAATAAGCACCCAACAGCAGTTTGTGTATTGCCATTGGTTGCTGTCTGCTTGAGAAGGCGTTCTCATATTTGACCGGACCACTCAGAATTCGTCAACATCAGCACGGCTTCTACGTGAATCGTGTGCAGACAGTTAACACGTGTCAGAAAGTAATTCTGCTAATCAAGGTAGGTAAACGACCCCATAGTGTTTTGAGGTATAACTTGTCTTAAAATCTTTTCGCGAAATTTCACTATCCCTAGAAATCGTACTGTCAAGCTCTGAATCGACGCAACTATACGGCCTAACAATTTGTTGTTCAGTAATTTTTAATTTAGTTATTAAGTGTTCTGATATTTCCAGCAACCCGGATATACATTAACCCATTCGGACCAAGTTTACACAATTGTGTACATTACGCAGGTGTAGGTAATTTTTGGTCTGTGCTGCACACTGCGAAACTAAATGACCAATGATCTTACATGTGGGTAAATTATGCACAAACCATCTTACTTGTCTAGGTCATAATTGGTTTATACAACTGTAGTTGAAAATATAACCTTCAGATCATTGGCTGTGACAACGAAACAAGTATTGCGTCGACTTGAATACAGCACTCATCATCAAATTGTTAGCTTGCAAGACCTGAAAATGTAAATTAAAGTAGGTCTGAAAGGGTTAACGTTACAAAAGGCTTCGATAGCAAAGAGGCGCGTATTTTTCTGCTCAGAAAAGCTCCTGGTGGTATATATTTATCTTTAACTGGAACACCAAAGAAAAAAAAAAAAACTAATTTCACTAACGTGTATTTCCCTATACCAAATTCTCACTGATTTCAAACCAGGAGACAGCCTTAAGGCGGTCGTCTATCGAGCGCTTCAACTGCTTTGAAGTATGTTTGGAATACGGGCTTTCTTACGGAACTATAAAACGTTGTGGCCACATACCTGCAAAAAAGAAAGTTTGCCCAGGCCCAGAAGAGAACGGAATGGTACTTTCAAGATATCACGAATGATATTACTATTATCTTGTAACCCTACAACATCGTTAACAACTGCTTTTACAGGCTGGTGTATCTTAAAACACACTACTCGCACAGTAGCGGAATTCCGAACGGAGCCTGTAAAACAGTAAATTGATAGGATCATCGCTTAAGTGCGCGGATGACCATAAAGTTCATTATTTTATACATGCACAAAATACTTTTCAACTTGTAGACATTACTTACAAATACTATTTTTTTACTCTAAACATTTTTTAGACCGAACAGTTTTTGCATCATGGCATGTCAAAACCATAACTTTAGAGTTTTTGGGACCTATAAATAAAATTAACGAAAACATTTAGATCAATTTAACAAGAGTAACTGAAAAGGCCATGTTTTAATTGATTGTAAGATACTCTTAAGCAAAACGTGTTTTATAAAATAATTATAGACTGCTACAGATCAAAAAGACGCAAACATTATCTTATTTTGAGCCATTTTTAAATACTGTATTGTAAAAACATTTCATATGGTGATTATAAATATTTATTGAAGTAACTCCTGGTTTACTTATTTTAATGTGAATTACCTCATTTCGGTAACTGATACTGTTGTATTATTTGTAAATTCCAAAAATATTAAAATTTTAATTTTGGCATGCCATTAGGTAAAAAAAATACGCGGTCTAAAAGTTTTTCACGCCTGGAAATAGTTCTTAAAAGTTGAAATATAAAATAATTCATTTCTGTGTAACCAGCATCCTTCAAGTGGCACAACTACACGCAGAACGACGAGAACTCTGCACGCCAGCTCGGAGCCTCGTGCAGAGCGAGGATGGCGCACTTGATGCGCGCGGTAGTGCAGCCGTTATCGCTCTTGCGCTTCTCAGCCTCTAGCGTGAAAATAACTGCACGTAGACGGCCGCCTTGAGCCCTTTACGTTCACGTTAATCTTCCATTTCAACTGTCCCAACAGAAGTAATTTTTAGTTTGACAAGAGCTTATTAACGCCTGATATTTACTTTCACACAGGAGCCAATGAGAAAAATCTCTGTTGCTCTGTTGCACAAACAGCAGCCACTTGTAAATTCTGACGTGTCAGCAGCTGCCAATAGTGTTACCCACCGAAAAGCTATGTCCGTATTGGAGCTAGTTTCTGACCGCTAAAAGCGGTGGCTGCCATCTGGTGTATTCTGCAGCATGTAAATAAACGAGTATACTTGTGAGTGACGAGTGAAGTGATTTGGGCGGCTCCTAACAGCGAGGTCTTGAGAGCCAATGAGGGTGATTGAAGTGAGTATGGAGCAGCACCGGAATGAAAGGGTGGGGGGAAAAGGAGATCCCAGAGAAAACCCGCCGACGAGCGGCATCGTCCGACACGATTCCCACATGCGAAAATCCGGGAGTGACCCGGCCGGGGATCGAACCCGGTTCGTTTTGGTGTGAGGCGAGCAGGCTAACCACTCAGCCACCGCGGCTCCAGCAGGGCTTGAGATGAAGTAGATTCTGATTGGCTGTTTCAGCCTTCCGCGGTGTCTGCCCGGCGTGATAGGCGTACACGTGAACCAGGCATTATGCAGAGGTGCTCCATTGTGGCACAATTATTTAAAGTTCAGGCGAAAATTATTCACACTCTTCACTTCGTATTAAAACATTTTATTGGAAAAAAAACTTTATTGTGTTTATGGATGTGTGCATGTTAGTGGGTGTAAATGAATGTGTGTGAGAGTAACTGAATTGTACCCTTGGTTTGTATAGTATTAAGTTATGTAGACTTGTAAGTATTAAATGTGTATTATCTGTAATATCTTATGTATGCATTTATAGCATGTGAAAGTGAATTCGTAATGGATCCAGTGTAAGAGAAGGCGACTATGCCTTAACTACGCCTTTAAGCAGTTAGTAAATGAATAAATAAATTTAAAAAATTGGCGGGTTACAATCCATAGAATTGTTTCTATATTACCGATCTGTCACAACTCCCCGAACTCTTTTGAACAATAAAAATGTTTATAGCCGTAGTCTCGAAAACCAAGTTCCTTTGTTTCATATCTTTTTGACAGGTACGATTATTATTTTTCGGACCACCGAATCAGTTTTAGCACAGGCCCTAATGACTGAATGGCTGTGCAAGTAAAACAACTGTTTCGTGGAACAGAAAGTCGTGCTTATTAAATTTTCTAAGAAATTTTACAGCACTTGTGATATGTCTAAATGATGAACATTTTACTTACGGTATTGTATAACTGCAACCTCAGAAGTACAAATAAACACATGAGGTAACAGGGCCGGGTGTGAATAAACCGATAACGATACGGAACAGCCTAACTTGCGTCTAGAACCGGAATTAGCATCTGTGGTTCATCTGAGTTTCGAACTCAGGACCCATCGCACCTAAGCTTGAATTCCAACGAACTAAGCGGAGCTCCGCTGTAAAACCCAATTACAGGCCGCACAAGTTTCTAATTACGCCTAATGAATATAATATTCTCTGTACGAAAGTTCCGACTTGTTTATTCTCCGAAAGAATAATCCCGCAAAAATAACAATTAGATAAAAAAAAGTTACATAAAAGCTGCAACTCAAGTTTCATCAAACATAAAATTCACCGACATCTTTTGTTTCACTAATGAATGGATTTTTGTGCGGCCAGAACGTGTCATAGTGTTGATGCAAAAAAAAATCGACACGTTGACGTACGAACAAACGAATCTCGTGTGAATGTAAACTCTGTCGTCCGCGTATTACCTCGATACCAGACAATTAATTAATAAGTAACCAATCATATTTAATTAGGCTGAGTATTCACATTCCAAACCGATCAAAACGCGCTTATTAAAAAATAAATAAGAATGTCCCTACGTACGGATTTTTGGGGCGAAGAGATTCAGAAGTACGAATATCAGGATTCCACATAACACTGGGCAATTTGCCCAGCTGAAAATGAACAGCGAAAACAGCGAAATCTTTCGAAACTCGGAGGCTAGATCGTAGACACGACAAAGTGTTCCTTTCTGCAATTCAATCTGCGGTGAACATGTGAACGGAGTTGCTGGTGGCGGCTATGTGATAGTGGCCCCAAAACAGCATTCATGTCAAGGCTTTTGGCTGGACTCCTGTTATTTGCCCACAATGCTTAGGTTTGTAACACAACTTTGATTCGTTCAAATACTATTGGTGAGTTTTCGTAATGTTAAATTATATCAGTTACACAATACGGCTCCTAGATCCCAGCGCCAACCCGAGTTCAGTGATTTCAACCATTTCACAAGTACGCTNATCAGTTACACAATACGGCTCCTAGATCCCAGCGCCAACCCGAGTTCAGTGATTTCAACCATTTCACAAGTACGCTGAAAATTCAAAGTAAACTGATATTACCGGTCCAAATTCCAGGGACAGGGTCAATTTATTATGCGGAGCTTGCATACGTCTATAAATAAATTGCTTGACAACGTATTACGCGAAATGAAAACTACTGCAGTTTATTGGATAAACGCACTAGGAGATTAATACGAAAGTTCTACAAAACAGAACGAGATTACGCGTGAATTTGTGCGCGCAAAGGAGGAGGGAGGGACATAAGACAATATCATTATTTTACAAAAACAATATTACAAAACTGTAGTAATGCAGAGCTTATTTCCCTCTGCTGTTTGTTTCTTTTCATTGTAATCAGCGTGTGTTATAACCATCCTAGATAAAACAGAATGCCCTGGAGCGTACCATATATAGACCACAGGTAATACTTCAAAAACAAAATANTAACCATCCTAGATAAAACAGAATGCCCTGGAGCGTACCATATATAGACCACAGGTAATACTTCAAAAACAAAATACGCCTAAATGCTGAGAACCCTATAGTTGTTCGAAAAACCGTGCCACTTCCTGTCTGTCGTCTCTTTTGGTTAGTTGCCATCTCCTTCGTCGAGGGTCGAGCTCGCTAAGGTCAGAAAGTACCTAAGTATTCAGAGGTGAAACCGCCACACACGCCAGCAAAACGGCATCACTGACCAGCAACGTGTCGTGACGTCGTTCACCAATCAACGAACCAATATGAAGCTTTTCGCAGCAAGCGGCAGCCAATCAACAACCCAGGCCTGTTACCAAAAAGCCTCGCACAGCCAATCAGTAAATGGGCACGCCAACATCAAAGGAGTGAGTGAAGTGAGGAGAGATTTGGGCGGCTCTTAACGTCNAGCCAATCAGTAAATGGGCACGCCAACATCAAAGGAGTGAGTGAAGTGAGGAGAGATTTGGGCGGCTCTTAACGTCTAGGTCTTGAGAGCATATGAGAGTGAAGCGAGGTGAGTATAGAGCAGCGCTGGAAAGCAAGATTGGGGGAAACGGGATATCCCCGAGAAAACTCGCTGACCAGCGGCATCGTCCGGCACAGGTAGGAGGCGACCAGTCTAACCGCTCAGCAACCGCGGCTCCAGCAGGGCTTGAGATATAGATTCTGATTGGCTGTTTCAGCCTTCCGCGGTGTCTGCCAGGCGTGANGTCTGTGAGAAGTAATTTCCTTAGTTGACTGGCCAATCAGAATTAAGTTACCTCGATGCTGCACGTCTCTGATTCGTGGGCAGACACTTAAGACGCGTAACATCCAGATCACCCAATCACAAAAGTGGATCTGCGCTAAAGTGTTATGAAATACAACTGGTCGTGAAATCATTTCGCGAAATTCGGGTGTCCCTACTAATGGATGGAGACCAGGAAATTTAGCGTATTCATTTCAGGACAAGCTGGACTGCAAACAAATACGCACATTTGACTTTATTTTTCAATTGGATCGCAGTTTGTCTGTCATGCCCTGGAAAAATTTAAGCCAATAACTACCCTGCAAGTAAAAGAACACCGAATCCCGCGCTACCTGGTCTGCGCTAAAACTGGAGCATTAGCTAATGAACAACTTTCAGAGGCTCGAGTCGACAAAGGATTGTGGAGTCTAGCTTGTTGCTAAATGATACCGCGAAATTTCCGAGGTTCTAACCATGGAGGCGGGAATAAAAAGAGATGTCATGCTCTTACGTCACTGACGCTGCATTTTCGTCCATCTCCTTGCTGACACCCAAAACATTAAAATGTTGTGGTAGGTTTTTGTATTTAATGCATGTAAAATTTGGAAGTTTTTAAAATAATAGCAACTAATGAAGGTAAATATTCAGGCAAAATATCAGCACGCCCTTATACAATAATTTAATTTAATTTTGACAGGTTAGGTTTGCACTGTTTTGGGTGCCACAACATGGCGGACAATCATGCCCATTCGCATGTGAGAATCGTGACGGACAATGCCGCTGGTTGACGGGTCTTCTCGGGAATCTCCCGTTTCACACGCCCCTTCATTTCCGGCGCTGCTCCATACTCACCTCAATCACCCTCATCGGCTCTCAAGACCTTGATGTTAACGAGCCACCCAAATTTCTTCACTTATAATTAGGGACAGGTGTTTTTCGCGAAAATATTTATGGCCACGCTATCCTTCAATATCCTACGTACACAACCACAACTTCCTTTGGTCACTGGCAGTGTGTCTACGTGAGAAGACGTGTTCTTATTTGACTGCGCCAATCGTAATAATGTACTCCGATACTGAANGGCAGTGTGTCTACGTGAGAAGACGTGTTCTTATTTGACTGCGCCAATCGTAATAATGTACTCCGATACTGAACGTCCATGATTAGCGGACACACACTTGAGGCACGTGACATTTAAAATCATGCAACCATGAAAGTGCATGTGAACAAAAGTGTTTTGGAGTACAACAGGTCTTGAAATATTTTTGCGAAAAACGCCTGTCGCTACTTATAATTAGGGCCAGCGATTTTTTGCGTAAAAATCGGAACACTTAGTGGACTTCAATACTACATATATATTTCAGCTGTCGTCTTCATTGGCTGCTGGTGTCGTTTCCGCATTTGACCAAGCAACTCAGGATTCAGTAACTCTGACACTGAACCTTCTTGATTCGTGCGCAAACAGTTAACAAGAACCACAACATGTTTCAGCCAATCAAATAAGCTGGGCGACCCTACAGTGCTACAGTGCTTTGAACTGCATCTTGTCTCGAAATCTTTTCGCGAAATATCACTGCTCCTACTTATAATGCACGTCCTTGTACAAGGCGTTCCCTTATAAACATCGAACTCCGGTCGCACGCACCGGCAGATTGGCAAACACTGGCCAGCTACATGTTGGAACGACGTTCGCCAATCAGCGCCTGGCAATTTGCGGCCTGGCCAACACGGAATCTTTCGTAGCGCGCAGTAGCCAATCAGACACGAGGCCCGTCGCCAGAGCTGCGCACAGCCAATCAGCGAATGGTTCCGCCCACTTCAAAGGAACCGCCAAGCCACTTCGCCTGTGTTATCTACTTCGTAACCTGACGTACGACTCAAACTACCTAATTTTCGAGAAGGACAATCATAATACTTACTATGGTTGTATGTAAGAAAACATTGGTACTAATTCCGAAAAAAATATATCGTTAATAACCAAGTTTATATATATATATATATATATATATATTCATTGTCGTTGTAAAAATAATAACTAGTTCCTGAAATTGTTGTGAATTAAATTAAATATTAAAAAGATATGAAAACATTATTACTAATTATTCATTACATACAACAAGAGTACCAGTATTTGTAATAATAATGGTCTTGATGATTATGTTTATTTACAAAATGTGTTTTATGAAGTATCTAGAATGGAAGTACGCCTAATAATTGATTTTTTAAAAACCACATAAATAGGGAATAGAAAATTTTGCGAATTCATTTTCGGAGAATCTAGACTGCAAACACATGTTCATTTATCGCATTGTTGCAATTGTATGACAGTTAGTTAATTAGACACGCCCAGGTGAACTCTGAGCCAACAACAAACCTGCACGGAAACAAGCACAGGATCCCTTGCCACCTGATCTGACTACACAGAAAGCTGAGGCTGGAAAATACACAGGACAGTGGAGTATAGCCTACAGGTAGTTCAAAACATGAAACTTCCCTGTCCCTGCATATCAATAATTAGGTGTACATTCTAGACAATTTCGTGTACTACTTTGTTATGAGTTTTGCATCTTGTACAGCTGGGTGTACTACTTCACTGGAAGCCTCTCCTCTTCCACGTTAAGTTTACAACTAAAAAAATTGCAGGAAAATTTTTTTGCCGTCACCGCTGTTCACGCAAACTGAAAACGAAGTCTTCTGTATCTACGATTCGCTTTTAATCCGCAGGACTGTTTTTAATTCCAAACAATTAACACTCGCGACAAGCCTGCCTTTTGTACATTAGCTGAGTGATGACCTGACCTGGAGATGACTTCACCAGCGTTTAGTCATGCCAATTTTTAAGGCTGGCATTTTGACGAATAATATTCTTAAAGGCGAATTAAATTCACAAATACAATCATAAACATACCCACAGTTCTGGGTTTTTAAAATCTTTGTAATTTT
The DNA here is from genome assembly GCA_002778355.1 of Clitarchus hookeri. NCBI lineage: Eukaryota > Metazoa > Arthropoda > Insecta > Phasmatodea > Phasmatidae > Clitarchus > Clitarchus hookeri. The sequence goes on from NQII01002173.1 coordinate 248,962, forward strand.
TGCTAACAACAATTTCATGCAACATTTTTATTGTCATGCCGAGATTGGTCGCTGCCACAGAACTTCTACCTAAGATAAACGTAGATATTTCTTTTAACACGTAATAAAAAGTCACATACACGACCTCTGATTGTACACCAGCACATTCTACTACGCAATTTTGGTTCTTCTGTACACGTCATAATTCTTAAGTTAACGCGTAACTTTTCAATGGTTAACTCGCCCATAGTGAAGTCAGCCAGGAAAAGAAATGCTAGATGCAGATCCACCCCCACATAGTCTTAGCGACCGACCACACACGGCTTTAGGCATTACCTTCTCCCGAGCATGACGCGACGGAAGTTCTACAAGCCAAAAGAAATATTGACTTTCGAACTAGCCTCGCTAATCGCGAAAACATTATTTGCTTTCCTGACGACTCTGCAGACTAAACGCCTCAGAATGTGTGCTTCTTAAGGCGTCGTTTTTCAACAATTCGATTTTTACGAACCTACGCCAAAGTTATTCCTAAAATTTTGGAGCTGTTAAAATTCTAAACCGTCGAGTAGTTTTTTTGTAAAAATTTGTTACCATAGCAAACTGTATCACTATAAATTAAGTTCTCAGGGTTCTCGTGCGTTTACAGAATTGACCAATGGCCACTAGGACAAATAATTGAAGTTCAATAGAATAATCTTTTTTAACCGATCTTCATGGTAAAGAAATTTGATCCCCACTCTCGGCGCTAATTTGTAAGCAGTGATCTGACCGGGTTGTCATTGCAGCCGACCTTTCGAAATTTATTTAATTTATAGAACAATGTAACTTGACAAGACATTAAAAAAATAATAATTCTGGCCTATATTACAAAATATATTGATGTAAAGAGAGGAGTAAAGATTCACCGACGAAAAAAAAAAATGGCGGAGATTATCCGGTAGAATGACAAAGTCATGCTTCATTACAGTAAGTCTGAGATAATACCTCCCCTTCGTCCTATTTTCCAATTTCTTCGTGTTAATTCGTCCTTCCGGTGTTTGTCACACTACCCAAAGAAATTACGCGTAATAGGAGTTGCCTTTAGGCTTAACGTTTTAGTTAACACGTAATCGCATACGTGAACCATTGACAGGTATTTGCTTTTCTGCGTCAATTTTTATGTATATAGGTATTGTATCCTCAGTGTCACGGCTAAAATGCCAATAATACAACAGCGCTGAATATCTGGTATCGCTGTACATGCGATACTGTTTGTTAATGAAAGTGTCCGTTTCGATATAATCTGATAACTTTCTTTTATTTCCTTGACTTACTACATTGCCGTTTAGTTTGTTTGGAAATTTCTAGCGCACTACGTAATGCTCATCGTTTCAGTGGCGATTTTTCTCAGGTAACATGCAGTTTTCGCACGCTATCGATTGTAACCCCATCACTTGAACAGGTTGAACTTCGCAGTGCCAAGACGTCTTGACTGTGTTCCAAAGTCGTCAAAAGTGAATTATAACCAGAAATATAGAAAAAAATATTGAGTGGTTAATTTTTAAAAAGTGCATATATAACAGCAGATCGACGAGGACGTTTTAACACACTAGTCCAGATTTAACGCTTTCAGACCCACTTTATTTTGCGTTTCAGGTGTTGCAACCAAAAAAATTATGATGCTTACTGTACTTAAGTCACACAACACTTGTTTCTTTGTCATAGTCAATTATATGTAGGCTACATGTTCGGCTACAGTAATATGGTACAATTATGACCTAGACCAGTAAGACGGTTTGCGAATCATTTACCCACATGTAAGATCATTGGTCACTGAGCTTCTCGGTGTGCAGTACAGACCAAATATTATCTGCACGTGCGTGATGTACACAATTGTGTACACTGGGTCTGAATGGATTAATTTCCGAGCTCGAGTATTGAAATCGTTTAATTTTACGATGCACGCTGTACTTGTGTCGAGCGTGCAATTCACAACCAGTGAACAACTTACTGCGCGTTACTTAACTAACCTTCCACAAACGAGAGATGCAGAATCGCCAGCAACTCAGAATTCTTACAAGGTAGACGCTCTAAACACCTGCCACTGACTCTTTGTAATGTATAGTGCCGACTATGTTCAACATGTCGTCGCTCAAGGACACGGGGACTGAACGGATCAACTAGTTTCATAATCACATCGTGCTATGAAATATAATTCTGGACAGCATACGTTTCGAATTTTTTTTTTCAAACTATGCTGTAATTAACTACATCCTAAATACCTAGTTAACTTCATCCGTAGATGAACTACACGTTCAATCACGAGCGTGACCCATTGCCACAAACGCAATACTTCATTACTCGGGTCGCCTGTTTTTCGTGAGGAGATTTACGCACGAGCAAATTTCCTTACCTCATTGGCCACGTGGCTTTGTGTGGAGGTATTTACCTACCAGACTGGGCCAATTAGACTAAGTTACTCCGATACTGNTCATTGGCCACGTGGCTTTGTGTGGAGGTATTTACCTACCAGACTGGGCCAATTAGACTAAGTTACTCCGATACTGAACGTCTGTGATCGGAAGCACAGACATCTCAGACGCAGGTCAATTAAAATTATCCAATCACATAAGTAGAGTTGAACTTAAGTGCTATGAAGTAGTACCAGTCGTGGAATCTTTCCGCGAAAAACCGGTGGCGCCATTCATTGCGAAGTAATAACTCCGCTTACGCCTTCGTGAGAACGCAGGCGGTAATTGCGGAAGGGTCGCAGGTAGATCCTCGAAGCAAACAAGTTATGAGAGCTATCCAGGCAGGACTGGCGAAGGACGAATGTGGGTGCAGGAAACGTGTCCGAGGGTCGGTGTAGCTCCTGTGTTCACACGTACGCCTCTCGCGTCAAACAGCCAGAGCGGAAAGCTATAGCAGCATGTCAAATCTCGTCCTCGTTTTCCGCACGAGCCACGCAGACATTTCTACTCGCGGAAAGAACAGANCTATAGCAGCATGTCAAATCTCGTCCTCGTTTTCCGCACGAGCCACGCAGACATTTCTACTCGCGGAAAGAACAGATTTCCAAAAGTTCTTCTGTTTCACATGCCATGGTGTTATCTAAATACATTGATGTATTAGTAAACTATGGTTAAATGTAAATAATCATTTCTAAGCTATTCGCGGTAAATTGGACACTTTTTAAAGCCCTCTCATTTGGAATAATAGTCAATAAATATATTTTATTTTAGTCTTAGACGTTAACTTCGGAGTGCGGTGGAATATATAAACTGTGCTTATTACTTACAAGACAATATTTATTTAAAAAGGTGGTTAAATGATAAAAAATGGCTTACAGAAAAAGCAACTACGGTCTCAAAAGTGCTCATATTACCGTGAACAACCTATATAATAAAACATGTCTACCCTAATGTTGGTATTTCTATGAGCCATGGGGCCGCGGTGGTGTAGTGGTTAGACTACTCGGCTCGTAACATCGAGGTCTTGAGGAGCTGATGAGAGTGGGACGAGGTGAGTATGGCGCAGAAACGGAATGCTGGAACAGGGGGGAGGGGAGATACCCGAGAAAACCCACCGACCAGCGGCATCGTCCGGCACGATGCGAAAATCCAAAGGGCGACTCCGCCAGAAATGGAACCAGGTTCTCTTTGGTGGGAGGCGAGTAGTCTGACCACTACACCACTGCTGCCCCACCGTTATGTAAGATAAACTGCTGTGAGCCCCGCGCGCGGTGCAGGGGCGGGAGAGGAGCACAGTCCGGCGGCTAGAGACGCCGGCTC
>NQII01002173.1:252730-302230 GCA_002778355.1 Clitarchus hookeri
CCCCCCCCACACATACACCCCGGCCATGACCCGAACACACACCTACGTCTGCGCCTTCTGCCTGCGTCCAGCCACACAGTACTTAGCAGTACGCACTGAAACGTTTTCTGTGAAGTTGTTTGCGCGGACACGAGCATCTCGGTAAATAATAGGAGCCGCGGTGGTGCAGCGGTTAAACCACTCGCCTCCTGCCTAGGCGAACCGGGTTCGATACATGGCGGGGCCGCTCCCGGATTCCCGCATGTGCGAATCGTGCCGGACGATGCCCTGGGAGGCGAGTAGTCGGGCGACTTAACAAATTATAGAAGACCCCACTGCTACAATGACACCCGTATGGCAAGTAGGCAGGCTCTTTCTGAGCGGCGGGCGTTCCAAAACGTCACTCTGCGAGTAAAATTTCTCTCTGGCAGTCCCAAAACACTTTTGAGTAAATGTTTTACTCGTTCTCGGCAGTGTACCAAAACTGCAGAGTAATTATCCTGAGAATCCTACCAGAGTAAAAATTTACACCCAATATTTCAGTGAGTAACGATGTGTAAACTGAAAATGGCGGAAAGTTTAGTAGAATTAAACAAATTGAAAGGAAATGTGGACATTCTGTTTTTAGAAGTAATGTTTATGGTTAATTTATCGCAAGTAAATCTGTTTATGTATATAACCAATATTTTGAAAAAGGAATAATTTGGGAAAAGTGACAAATATCTTTTGGGATTTTCACTCGTTGCATAATCAGTACATATTTGTAAACATAGAATGCTATTTACATAATGCTTAGGGACAGGTGTTTTTCGCGTAAAGATTTCAAGACCAGTTGTACTACAAAACAATTTTGTTCATATGCATTTTCGTGGTTGGATGATTTTAAATGTCCTTGCCTCAAGTGTGTACCCGCGAATCATGGACGTTCAGTATCGGAGNATTTTCGTGGTTGGATGATTTTAAATGTCCTTGCCTCAAGTGTGTACCCGCGAATCATGGACGTTCAGTATCGGAGTACTTTAGTACGATTGGCGCAGTCAAATAAGCACACGTCTTCTCGCATAGACACGCAGCCAATAACCAACGGAAGTTGAGGTTGCGGACGTAAAATATTGAAGTCTAGCATGGCCATACATATTTTTGCGAAAAACGCCTGTCCCTTATTATGATCGTTCCAAAGCGAGGTTTAATTTTGCTTTCCTCAGCCGTTACTCGCTGTCACTTGACTCTACTCTCGGAGTGACGTTTTGGAAAGCCGGCCAGCAGGGCTTTAAAAAGTGCTCAGTTTAGCCTGACAGGTGAGAGAAAACAATGCGGATGCGAGCCGGGGATAAGTGCAGCAGAAGGTGGATGTACGTCCCCATTCCGCGGGTTCGGCCTGCGGTGGCGAAGGCGCCCGCGGTGAAAGCCGACCCCGAGGCGCGGGCGGTGTGTCGCCAGCTTGCCGGTACTGTCCCCTGAGTCATCTCGAGGAGAGCTGGACCGCAGCAGCCAGCTTCCTTCCCCCCCTCCACCCGCCCTCTCCTCCTTCCTATCCGGCGACACACCACACGACACCGCTCAACAACTGCTGCCAGTTGGAGGATCCGCCGCTATAGTCAGCGACAGGCATTTTTAGCGAAAATATTTATTGCCACGATATACTTCAATAGCCTACGTCCACAACCGCAACTTCCTTTGATTACTGGCCAAAGGAAGGGCTGATCATAATAAAGTACTCCGATACTGAACGTCCATGATTCGCGGACAGACACTTGAGGCATGTGACATTTAAAATCATCCAACCTCGAAAGTGCACACGAATAAAAGTGTTTTAGAGTACAACTGGTCTGGAAATCTTTTCGAGAAAAACACCTGTCCCTAGCTAGTCCATTCCCGGTTTCTTCACACTTTTTGTTTGAAACCTTTGAAAATTACCCCATGCACGATGTGTTTAATTGTTTTTTAATTATTTTATGTATCATAAGAGTTTTAAACTTGTGTTAAAATAAAATAATATAAAAGTACCTTATTCTGGTTAGAAAATTTTATTTATAAATTATAATATTTGGTGCAATCTTCTAGACTCGGTTAAGCTTTGTTTGCATGAGGCGGAAGAATATCCTGGAAGTAGAATTTCAGCAGGGTTGTAGGAATGTTGGAAGTAACCGTGAATGAACTATATCTGGAAACAAAGCGAAACGTTCAATGGCTGTGATAACGAGACAACAGCTGTCAGTTTGAGTACTGCACACGTCAAAAATTTCTGTGTTTGTAACACCTGAAACAATAAATTTCAATTTATCTGAAAGGACTAACCCAATTTTCCTGCGAAATATTTATTCAACCGGCCAGCGGAATTTTCGGGATAATTTATTAAAACATCACAGTAAAATGTAACAGTCTGGTTTTCCCTCGAATATGGAACTGTCAGAAAGGACGTAAAATTGTGGGAGGTACGGCATTATAACTGTAATTAAGTCCACGCCTGTATATTTCGAAGTTATTCCTTTATTACTTTTTTGTGGATGCAGATAAATTAGTTATTTCGTAATAATATCAACGATAAATTTGCGCTTTTGCATGCGAAGTTCTGCGATATTGGCAGACTCCTTATCAACACAAAAAAGAGAGAAGCGAAATGGACATATTAAAATCCTTTACCACGTAGGCCTATGGGTACGGCCACTGATGTTTAAAATAATATAGCATTATTATTAAGAAGACAAAATTTGTAACATACCATATAATGCTTACGTAATTAGAATGTAACAATTCCATATAACATAGCAAGATCTGATAATCAATTATTACAGTAAAATCTTTTAGGTGATTTTTTGGCGAGAAATGTCTTTATATTTGGTGGGATTTCAGTAGATTATAGGCAGGGATATTGGCAACACTGCTCGCAACACGCTTCGCATCTGTTGTGCTACCTCTTCCGCCATGTTACATACAGCACTGAGAATTCAGTTGCGAGAATCATGCTCCTTGTCAACGTCTTAATACGACCATACGGTAACAAGAAACCGTTACTTTATATTAACATACGTTTTTCATCTCCAAACAGTGCAACCAACATCGTAGCCACCATTACTATTCGTTTTTCACAGAAATGTTTCGACTTCCGTCTGTCGCAATATTTATAGGTGAAGTTTGGTATCTTTACAAACGATGTTATTTTACACTTAAATTCAACCGACATTTTTGATGATACTAAACATATGTGACTTTATTTTATCTCTTTGCGTGTGATGTACAAATCGTTTTTATCCGTTTTGCACACGAATCTTAGAATTCATAGCCGAGTATACTTAATGGCATAGAACGCTGTCGTCTAACGGCAGATGTTACTGGCGAGGTTATTTTTACGTGGTGCCTAACACATGCAATTAAATGCTTAATGACCTCCTGTTGTGGCTGTTTGCTTGAAAACAAGATCGTACCCGCCGTAAAGATTGCTCAGTTATCTTTTTAAATGTGATATACTTTACACCTTAAGCTGTCTTCACGACTGCTAGTGTTACTGTTTTTTTTTAAGTCGCCCCCGGAACTACCATCAGGCCACAGAGTAACTAAGTGTACAGAGGTGCAACAGTAGCTTAATCCGCGAACCCCAGCCGCACACGTCACCAAAATGGCGTCGATCGCTCCAACATGTCGGAACGCTGATCAGTGCTTGGTACTCGCCACCCGGCAGTCCAGCCAATAGGGAACGTTACGGAACACGCAGTAGCCATTCGAAAAACAAGGCCTACTTCCAGAGCCTCGTGCAGCCAACCAGGAAACGGGTATGCCCACATCAAAGGAACCGCCTGTACTTCTCTATTCCGTGACGAGGCGCATTAATCCCGGAGCGGTCGTAGTTAACTCGTGAAGCACAAAATGGTTTCGAACTTGGCACACAGTGAAACGGGAGAACTCGTACGCGTATTTAATGTTTGGCGTGTTTATACGACACAAGACCCAGAGGACCTTTAGTTATGACTGACCAATTACAACATTCTGAAAATGTTTGGCTACAATGGCGAAATATGAATCTACCAGATAAAAAACCAACAGTAGGGCCTACTGACGCAGAATAGGCAGGTACACAGAAGTAAAGCGGTGTGGCGGTTTCTTTGATGACGTACCCGCGCTGGTAGACCAAGGGAGGCCTTGTATCTGATTGGCTATTCAATGCCGCAGAAGATTCCTTATTGGTAGAGCCACCTGTTTTTCGCGAAAAGATTGGCGTGCAGGATAGACATCAACACTCTACGCGCGCNATTCCTTATTGGTAGAGCCACCTGTTTTTCGCGAAAAGATTGGCGTGCAGGATAGACATCAACACTCTACGCGCGCACAAATAGGTATCATTTGGCTATTGGCCGGGTTTCTGTGTGATGCCGCATTCTCTATTTGATTGGGCCAATCAGAATCAAGTTACTCCGTCAATGAACTTCCGTGATTGGTTGGCAGACACGGAATTGTTTCTGAGCTAGCGTATTTTCCAGTACAACTAGTTGTGGAATCTTTTCGCAAAAAACAGGCGACCCTAGAATATGACATCCATTACCANTATTGCCACGATATACTTCAATAGCCTACGTCCACAACCGCAACTTCCTTTGATTACTGGCCAAAGGAAGGGCTGGTCATAATAAAGTACTCCGATACTGAACGTCCATGATTCGCGGACAGACACTTGAGGCATGTGACATTTAAAATCATCCAACCTCGAAAGTGCACACGAATAAAAGTGTTTTAGAGTACAACTGGTCTGGAAATCTTTTCGAGAAAAACACCTGTCCCTAGCTATAGTCCATTCCCGGTTTCTTCACACTTTTTGATTGAAACCTTTGAAAATTACCCCATGCACGATGTGTTTGATTGTTTTTTAATTATTTTATGTATCATAAGAGTTTTACACTTGTGTTAAAATAAAATAATATAAAAGTACCTTATTCTGGTTAGAAAATTTTATTTATAAATTATAATATTTGGTGCAATCTTCTAGACTCGGTTAAGCTTTGTTTGCATGAGGCGGAAGAATATCCTGGAAGTAGAATTTCAGCAGGGTTGTAGGAATGTTGGAAGTAACCGTGAATGAACTATATCTGGAAACAAAGCGAAACGTTCAATGGCTGTGATAACGAGACAACAGCTGTCAGTTTGAGTACTGCACACGTCAAAAATTTCTGTGTTTGTAACACCTGAAACAATAAATTTCAATTTATCTGAAAGGACTAACCCAATTTTCCTGCGAAATAGTTATTCAACTGGCCAGCGGAATTTTCGGGATAATTTATTAAAGCATCACAGTAGAATGTAACAGTCTGGTTTTCCCTCGAATATGGAACTGTCAGAAAGGACGTAAAATTGTGGGAGGTACGGCATTATAACTGTAATTAAGTCCACGCCTGTATATTTCGAAGTTATTCCTTTATTACTTTTTTGTGGATGCAGATAAATTAGTTATTTCGTATTAATATCAACGATAAATTTGAGCTTTTGCATGCGCAGTCTGCGATATTGGCAGACTCCTTATCAACACAAAAAAGAGAGAAGCGAAATGGACATATTAAAATCCTTTACCACGTAGGCCTATGGGTACGGCCACTGATGTTTCAAATAATATAGCATTATTATTAAGAAGACAAAATTTGTAACATACCATATAATGCTTACGTAATTAGAATGTAACAATTCCATATAACATAGCAAGATCTGATAATCAATTATTACAGTAAAATCTTTTAGGTGATTTTTTGGCGAGAAATGTCTTTATATTTGGTGGGATTTCAGCAGAATTCTACAGACATTCAGCAGATTCTAGGCAGGGATATTGGCAACACTGCTCGCAACACGCTTCACATCTGTTGTGCTACCTCTTCCGCCATGTTACATACAGCACTGAGAATTCAGTTGCGAGAATCATGCTCCTTGTCAACGTCTTAATACGACCGTACGGTAACAAGAAACCGTTACTTTATATTAACATACGTTTTTCATCTCCAAACAGTGCAACCAACATCGTAGCCACCATTACTATTCGTTTTTCACAGAAATGTTTCGACTTCCGTCTGTCGCAATATTTATAGGTGAAGTTTCGTATCTTTACAAACGATGTTATTTTACACTTAAATTCAACCGACATTTTTGATGATACTAANCGTATCTTTACAAACAATGTTATTTTACACTTAAATTCAACCGACATTTTTGATGATACTAAACATATGTGACTTTATTTTATCTCTTTGCGTGTGATGTACAAATCGTTTTTATCCGTTTTGCACACGAATCTTAGAATTCATAGCCGAGTATACTTAATGGCATAGAACGCTGTCGTCTAACGGCAGATGTTACTGGCGAGGTTATTTTTACGTGGTGTCTAACACATGCAATTAAATGCTTAATGACCTCCTGTTGTGGCTGTTTGCTTGAAAACAAGATCGTACCCGCCGTAAAGATTGCTCAGTTATCTTTTTAAATGTGATATACTTTACACCTTAAGCTGTCTTCACGACTGCTAGTGTTACTGTTTTTTTTTAAGTCGCGCCCGGAACTACCATCAGGCCACAGAGTAACTAAGTGTACAGAGGTGCAACAGTAGCTTATTCCGCGAACCCCAGCCGCACACGTCACCAAAATGGCGTCGATCGCTCCAACATGTCGGAACGCTGATCAGTGCTTGGTACTCGCCACCCGGCAGTCCAGCCAATAGGGAACGTTACGGAACACGCAGTAGCCATTCGAAAAACAAGGCCTACTTCCAGAGCCTCGTGCAGCCAACCAGGAAACGGGTATGCCCACATCAAAGGAACCGCCTGTACTTCTCTATTCTGTGACGAGGCGCATTAATCCCGGAGCGGTCGTAGTTAACTCGTGAAGCACAAAATGGTTTCGAACTTGGCACACAGTGAAACGGGAGAACTCGTACGCGTATTTAATGTTTGGCGTGTTTATACGACACAAGACCCAGAGGACCTTTAGTTATGACTGGCCAGTTACAACATTCTGAAAATGTTTGGCTACAATGGTGAAATATGAATCTACCAGATAAAAAACCAACAGTAGGGCCTACTGACGCAGAATAGGCAGGTACACAGAAGTAAAGCGGTGTGGCGGTTTCTTTGATGACGTACCCGCGCTGGTAGACCAAGGGAGGCCTTGTATCTGATTGGCTATTCAATGCCGCAGAAAATTCCTTATTGGTAGAGCCACCTGTTTTTCGCGAAAAGATTGGCGTGCAGGATAGACATCAACACTCTACGCGCACACAAATAGGTATCATTTGGCTATTGGCCGGGTTTCTGTGTGATGCCGCATTCTCTATTTGATTGGGCCAATCAGAATCAAGTTACTCCGTCAATGAACTTCCGTGATTGGTTGGCAGACACGGAATTGTTTCTGAGCTAACGTATTTTCCAGTACAACTAGTTGTGGAATCTTTTCGCAAAAAACAGGCGACCCTAGAATATGACATCCATTACCAAAAATATTTGAAAATACAAAAACCAAACAGCCTCGAGCCGCACACGCAAGCAAAATGGTTTCATTGGCCAGCAACATGTCGGAGCACCGTTCACCAATCAGCGTGCATCCCGCCGGGTACAATGCCCCTTCCAGAATCTCCCGCAGCCAATCGGCGAATGGGTAGGTCCGCGTCGAAGGAACCTCCACGCCATTGCACATCTATATAGTCAGCTGCTCTAGTACACAAGAGCTAATGAACTTAAATATACCGTTAGTTAACAATCAAGAAATAAATTGCGGTGGTTATCTTAAATGTTAATTATATCAAGAATTTTATAGAATTATCTTCATTGCATGTATTTTTACTTTATCTATTGATCATAATGCGGTGCGTTGGCCTTCTCATTTAATTTTCTAATATTTTTATGCATGAGGCGGAGAAATATCCTCAAGTATAACTTTAGCAGGGCTTAAGGAAACCTGGAATTAACAGTGAATGGAGTGTGTGTGTGTGTGTTTGTATGTATGTATGTATGTATATATATATATATATATATATATAAAGTATAAATAAAAGTCAAATTCAACCAAAAGAAAGATATTCTTGTGTCAACACCGATATTAAACGCTCGTGATACATTACTTATTTAAGTAACAACCAAGCACGTCATACATGGGGGGTGGTTTTTACAAAGGTTTGATAAAAAAATTGTGAAGAAACCGCGAATAAACTACAGGTACCTAACTACGTAAATATGAAAACGTAGGAACAGGCGTGCACGTAGAAACTTGTTTTGCGCTGTCGTATTTGCTGAAAAAAAGTGTATCACTTCTGGTGGAGTTATTTTATGATCCAAGTTCGTTAGTTGAGGTGGAGGGGAGGGGGATAAATATTAAATAAATGATGAAGGGGCTTCCAACACACCGTTTCCATTTAAGGAGACGGAGAAAGAAAAGAGGATGATTCCGCAAACTAGTTGCCGGGCGGGGCGACAGCTGGCGAACGCTTGCTCACGGCAGGCGAGCCGTGCCGCAAGAGAACGCAGGTTCTCCCTCGAGTGTTGCTAGCTCGGGCACACTCCGCCCGGCAGCGGTCGTCTGCAAGCCCCGCACCGCAGCCTGTCACTAGCCAGCCGCGGCGAGCTACCGACCTCGCGTCGTCCTACCTCAGCAGCCGTCTCCGACACACTTGCGAATTATATATACGCCAAGCATATATCCGTATGCCTGTCTATATACACATACCCACACAGTATGTTCGCGGCCTCATCACACTTTGTCAATCAAACCTTTAAAAAATCAACCCACGTATGACGTGTTTGATTGTTTTCTGAATGTGCCATGCGTCACGAGCGTTTTTCGGTCGAGTTGAACTTTTACTTATATCCAATCCGATAATTATAAAATTACATCTGTGATTAACACGAATGAAAACAGAGAGAAAATACGTCTGTTGTTATTGCCTAGTAATAATTATGCTAATTATTACTACACCGAGTGCGCACGGATGAGGTGCGTTGTACCTTTGCTGTAATTTTCTACACTCGGTTAATTTTATTTTTTTTTTGCGTGAGGAGGAATATTATGAAAGTATAACTTTAGCAGGGTTTCAAAGTTGTAAGTAATCGCGAATGGACTATATATATTGGCCATTTCTTATAAGTTAATGTGCAGCGAATGGCCCAAAAAATAGCTATTTTGCCAGGAGCTACAACAAACACTACAAAAAAGGGAGTCGCGGTGGTGTAGTGGTTAGACTACTCGCTTCCCACCTAGGCGAACCGGGCTGGAATCCCGGCTGGGGTGGGAATCAGTGGGTTTTACCGATTCCTGGCGAATCGCATTTGCCTGATAAGACCTCAGAGCTTTACACAGATTCGTTAGTCGATAACAACCCATTAACCGAATATTCAGAAAAATATTCCTAGTGATTTAAAACATTGATACAGGTGTGCATTGCAAGGAATCATTTACGTATATCAGTGTGGTAGTCTAGAGTGGTTAGTCAGCCCGTAGTACTCGTCACTTTTCACACACATACACATCTATACACCGCGTGCTGTCCCTCCCCGGGGACAGTGCGTGCCCGCGGGGGTGAAGGGTCGCGGGACACGAGAACTAGGCGCCACCTGGGCGTGGTCGACGCCAACACGCCTGCCAGCTTTCCCCCAGGCCTTCGCACCGCTTCAACGCAGAACAGGTAAGTAGACGGAAGGGAACTGGCGGGGTTGTTCCTTTTAAGGATGTCGGATAGTCAGACCCCAACAAATTATTATTTAATTTTTGTTCCAAATATTACCCAACTCCTACGCAATGTGATAATATTTTCACCCCGAATAAAAAAATGTTACACGTTATATTTTTTAAATAATTTAATGTCGAATACAGAATTCTTCTGTTTTGTTGCAGCCGTAATAACAATTACTAAATAAGTTATACATATAAAAAATTTTAGTAAGTTATCTAATCTCATGGGCTACCGCGTGACACATATGTATTCACCAAATAACTAGTCCTATATATGAAAAAAAATGTTAAATACAAAGACATTTTTGCATATTTTTAACATTCTTTTATAAAAAAATGTATGAACTGTTATTTGGTGATTATATATATGTCAAGCATTTGCCGACGGCATTAGTTTATGTACATTTTAAATTTGTACAACTTAGTATATTAGTATTGTGGGGAACAAATTAATATTTGGGATCCAACACCCTTAATGTATTCAGACCCAGTGTACACATCTGTGGACATTACGCGCGTGCAGGTAATTGTAGCTTGTACTGCACACTGCGAAGATGAGTGACGAATTATCTTACCTGTGGGTGAATGATTCGCAAACCTTACTGATCTAAGGTCTACTGATCTTACTGATCTAGGTCATGATTGGTCGCTATAGCTGCAGCAGAACATATAGCCCACCGCTCATTGTTTGCGATAACGAAACAAGTGTTGTGTCGACTAGGTACACGCATCATAATTTTTTTGTTTCCAATACCTGGAACCATACATTAAAGTGGTTCTGAAAGGCTTAAGCCTAATTCCATTCTGGATGTTTCAGAAAGCATACTTTGAAAAAAAATATATCAAGCAAGACAGTTAAAATAGTTACTCTAAGAGAATTTAATAAAAATCAGTAATTACATTTATAAATATCTTAAAATATTTAATTTATGCACTTACAACTGAAACAGTTATAAATATGAGAACCTTCGTAGCAGAAATATATTACTTATCATAAATATTTCCNGCCCACCGCTCATTGTTTGCGATAACGAAACAAGTGTTGTGTCGACTAGGTACACGCATCATAATTTTTTTGTTTGCAATACCTGGAACCATACATTAAAGTGGTTCTGAAAGGCTTAAGCCTAATTCCATTCTGGATGTTTCAGAAAGCATACTTTGAAAAAAAATATATCAAGCAAGACAGTTAAAATAGTTACTCTAAGAGAATTTAATAAAAATCAGTAATTATATTTATAAATATCTTAAAATATTTAATTGATGCACTTACAACTGAAACAGTTATAAATATGAGAACCTTCGTAGCAGAAATATATTACTTATCATAAATATTTCCNATGCACTTACAACTGAAACAGTTATAAATATGAGAACCTTCGTAGCAGAAATATATTACTTATCATAAATATTTCCATGACATAATTTAAGTTCAGAGTAATTGTTATAAATGTTATGACTATAGAAAATTGACATTTTGCGGGTTTGTGATACTTTTGCACTTAACTTGACTACGTGTTGTTTACTAATTTTTTTACTTGTTTTATACAGAGTAGGCATTATTGCTCTGAATGATGTATGCTTTAGTTAGAAATATTTTGTCTAAATGCAGTAATTACCAATTAACTAAACAGTTCAATCGACTGATTGTAGTTGTTTGCTTCTTCATTCGTTTAATTTGGGATCTATATAAATAATTTTAAATAAAATACAAAACCCTTATTTTTAGTACAATACTATATCACGAGATTGGTGACTGTTGGAGAATTTTAATAATTTCCTACATACATGTTAATCATTAGCATAAACGGTCTGTGTACAATATAGGGTCTACATATGAACCTTATTTTAACTTTATCGGTAATCGTCACAAAGAAAAAACCTTATGGCCTAAATTCTTGTCAATGTCAAAAAACAAAATTTGCTTGATTCTGCTTTCTTGCCAACTGCGGAGTGCTGTCTGCCGAGTTGGCTTCGCTATTTTTTACTTTTTTTTTTTTTTTTCNTTTTTTTTTTTTTTCGTCTGCGCCTTAGGTAACGTACTGGGATGAACTGAGGTGTTATTACAATCGTAAATAAACGGCCGTTTGTAAACACATACCAAAAAAAACTTCACCGCAATTATGTTTACTAGTTAAACAATAAAACTCATATAGGCTAAATTCTAAGTAGGCTGCCTACGTAGTAGGCAGTCGTTTACGTAAAATATAATTAATGAAAATCAGGAGAAAAAAGATCTCGTGATTTTTATATCAAACAGCTATAGAAGGTTAAAAGTTTAATCAGCCTGTCATTTTTCTTTTGGAATTTACATTTGTGAAAGTTGAAGAACAGCGCAAGATGTAATAAGTTAAAGATTAACACAAGATCAATTTATGTTAAAAAGAAAAAAAACGCGCAATTTTGAGCAAAATAGTCCTCAGGCTAGACATGAAAATACATATATATATATATTAATTTCTGGTAAATTTCTATTGGGTTAAAAATTTAAGTTAATATCAATTTTCTACTTAACCACACAGTTTACAATTTAAGAGCGCTGGATTCATTTGAGGTATTATAACTGCTAAACCTGCAAAACCGTTAGCTATTTTTTGTTGTTAAGTTCTAATAGATTTACGGTATAGAACTGTTTGGGCAGTTATAACACTAATTTAGAAATGACTGCCGATATATGAGGTAGGCGTTGAGTATCAGTAAAGATATATTTTATCGACGCTGCTTCCATGCATTCGACATTACGTGATCGGTGGAACGGGGTGCCTCCGTGCTCCTTCCACAGTAACTTCCATCACGATGGAAGTTCCTGTGGAAGATTCCATGCAAGCCTGCATGGCCGCTGGTGTGGATGGTTCTATGGGAGATTTGGACATCTGCTGGTCGTTTTCATGGACGCATTCGTAATTGGTCGAGTGCAATTTTCGATCGAAGGTTTCCTACAAGGCACAAATTTAAGCCATGAGAGAGAAAGAGAAAGAGAGAGAGAGAGTGAGAGGAAAGAGGAGAGTTTGGTATTGACGATAGTTGTGATTTTGTTTATTTTTTATGAGAAACATGGATAAGGCGATAGTAAAAAATAAATAAAAAACAGCAAAAAAATTTACTGGTGCTGCAACAGAATTGTGAGAAAATGATGGTATAAACCATTCTCGGTTACTTCAAATATATACTTTTGGTTACCGATTACGTATCCTTCCGCATAAAGACTGGCACGTGACTACGTTTTTAACTACCAAATGCTTGTTTACTGTTTTCAGCTGCTCAATGANCTTCCGCATAAAGACTGGCACGTGACTACGTTTTTAACTACCAAATGCTTGTTTACTGTTTTCAGCTGCTCAATGAATTTAGTCATATTCCAAAAACCATTTCGTACGAATGTTCACAATTTAGGCCTATAGCCATATGTAGGTCAGATTTATGACTTTTTAACAGTGGTTATGTTGACGATTGTAATTACGGATATTATTTTACAATGCTAACATATTTGTTATACACGACATACCATATTACACAAAACTTCAATATTTTGCCGCGACTGTGTTTAACCCATAGCAACGACAAACTTAAAATATAGTGGTGAACATGCACACAATTTGGCCCACCGTAACTTTCATTCCACTCATATTTATATGCATTGGTACGNAAATATAGTGGTGAACATGCACACAATTTGGCCCACCGTAACTTTCATTCCACTCATATTTATATGCATTGGTACGGTTTTCTAGGTTTATTTCATTGTTTACTAAAATTTATCTGGCTGGCCTTAGTATTTTGTTGGGGTTGTGGCAAATANGTTTTCTAGGTTTATTTCATTGTTTACTAAAATTTATCTGGCTGGCCTTAGTATTTTGTTGGGGTTGTGGCAAATATTCAAATCACAGAAAAGTAATCACGTTAAACAATTATGTTTCAAACGCCTAGGGCAGGGTTACAACGCTGTGATAAACATGCGTCACTTTCAAACAATTAATTTCGTCTTAAAAACAGTCCACGGTTAAAGCGTATACATTTCACACACGGGTCCAACGTAACGCAATGGCAACAATACTCTTTCACACACACAGCGGTCACGACGCACTTTACAGTATATTTATTCCTGCCGTGGAAAAACAGATTTATCACAACATCGTAACTTGCTTAGGTAGGTTTAAAAAACACAATGAGTACGAACTTGACGCTTCGTTCAGAAACACGCCATGTCATGTCGGCGTCGCCAGTTGTCACTTCTGTCAACTTCGGATTTGTAACCGTCCCGTCATCACATCTAAATGTATACTAAGTATCCAAACAATAAATTCTCGTTTCAGTTGTAAATTACAAATTCAAAAATCATAATTTTTTCTGTAATAAGTATGAAATATGCTAAAATTGAAAATATGTATAATTTTTCTGCTACTACAGGCGGTGCGAAACTTCCCGATATATATATATATATATATATATATACACATATATATATGGGGGGAGAGAGAGAGAGAAGCTCCTCCACTCCTCCAATTGAATTTTCTTCCTCGGACGAAAAAAAAAAAAAAAAAAAAAAGGCTGTCACTAGGGCCTACGCACGGCAATTTGCGCTGATATTTTTTAACAGTAACAGTGACATATGTTTCCTTCGGTGCTAACTAAAAATCCAAATATTTTAATAGGCAACGTTTAATGTACAGATATCATACCGAAAACCTAGGTTATAACAATATTTTAATTGTCAACTATTTCTTACTAGCCGTTGCCAACACATCCCTGCTCTGTTTTTAATTAGTTTAATACGAAATAAATATTAAAATTTATAAAAGATACAAAGTTAAATTTATTCAATAATACAGTACTTTAAAGTTAATCACAGTGTTATATATTTGTGGTTAACAAGTTATTGAAAGAAAAAAAAAAGCAGGTTGACATGTTATGCCTAAGGTGATTTTTCAAAGTTTTGTTTCAAAACATACGTAGAAACCGNAAAAAAAAAAGCAGGTTGACATGTTATGCCTAAGGTGATTTTTCAAAGTTTTGTTTCAAAACATACGTAGAAACCGTGAATGGACTATAAACATTCTTGTTTATGTACCACAAAAATTGCAGTTATCAAATCAAAACCTTTAGGCTCTGTACTAGAACGGATATTGCTGAAGTCGTGAGTGAAGTTCATTCCTGAACCACAGTAAAATAAGTTAAACCTTAACAAGTGCACTCGCCTTTACATGTGTGGCAGCAAGTATCGTCTGACAGGTTATTCCACAGAAACATCTATACCTGCTTGCAAGGCGCTTGATCATAGAAATTATTAAAATGGACAACCGCAAAAAAAAAACACTGGAATGTTTTTTTTTTTATTCGGGAAAGAGGTACGCATGAACGGCTGTTCGCGGTTTTTAAAGCGTACTACAGGAAATATAGTTGTTAGCTAGTAGGCCTACATCTGCTTCACGGTTCATTAAAAACTTTTGAAATTTGTATTTTAATAAAATATATATGCCCGTCCGTATGTACCAATTGTGAAGTTGGTACTGAATCAAGAATGTGTCGTATTTGAATGGATAACTGCTGACATTGGTTAATCCGTTTCTTTATACGCAATGGGACTTGCGATTTATTGGCCTAACTGTTCAACACCGACATTCACGTCCTCTTTTATAAGGTACTGTGAGTTTTTCAAAACGATTATGCACAGATAACCATAAAAATAGTGCTGTATACTTAAAAAAAAAACNTAAGGTACTGTGAGTTTTTCAAAACGATTATGCACAGATAACCATAAAAATAGTGCTGTATACTTAAAAAAAAAACGTCCATCATACCCTGCTACTTCGGATGCTTTTGTTTCTTACGATTATGATGGGTTAGGCTTAACCGTTGCTAGATCAATCGAAAACTCCTGCTAAACTCATTTTCCATGTACTTATCAGTTTTATATAAGCACAAGGTTTTTAAAAGTTCTTGTCACTAAAAAAATAGTTCATTTTATATTTGTACGAAATAGGCACTGTTCAGCTGTAGACATTATTTACACTTACTAATTCCTCGCATAAAAAATTTCAGAAGGCATTTTTATAACGGCATGTCGAAATCACAATTTCAATGTTTTTGGGAGAATATAAAAACTAACTCTCTTGCGAAATTAGATAATTCGTATTGAAACAATACGCGATGAGCATGCCTAATTTCAAGAAACCTTGAAAATCACGATATTAAATGTTTTCGCAATTTTTAAAAATTGCTTGAAACAGGAAATTTTTGCACATTTTTAATTTGCAGCCGTCTATGCTTTTTTTTGTCAAATAAATTTCTCTGAGTATACCTTACAATGAATTAGGGAAGACATGACTTTTCAGTCATCCTTGGTAAGTTTTCCGTAAGTNATTTCTCTGAGTATACCTTACAATGAATTAGGGAAGACATGACTTTTCAGTCATCCTTGGTAAGTTTTCCGTAAGTTAAATGTTTTCATACATTTTTTCTGTGCGTCCCAAAAACACTAAAATTGTGATTTTGACAAGCCACGATACAAAAACTATACGATGAATTTATATGCGAGGACGGAGTAGCCCACATATGAGAAATGTCTACAAATTGAACGTCACTGCGTACGACTACAAAACACGGTGACCAGAACCTTAACTCTTCATTGCGTAGAAGTAAAGTAATGTTGAGTGTGACGAATGAATGCGTGACGGGCGTGGCAGTTCTTGTTGGCCAACACGGCAGTTTTGTGCACAGGCGGTGAGTACGAGTGCTAAACGGAGAGAGCTGGCTAGGCGCCATCGCTCAGTCTGGTGTCTTGGCGCCACCGAGGTAACGGCTCTTCAGACCAGGGACTCGTGTGCGACACAAATCCTCGCCCGCTGTCGGCAAACAAGCCCTGCTTTTAGCTGGGTTTACAAAAAATATATACGTAAAAAAATTATGCGGTAGGCGCTGACCTTCCGTACGGGAACACGCCTTCCGTATTTACAGTTACGAATTAATGTTTTAATTCTTAATTCCAGCCAATGGAAACGGGCGACAACGCTGTCGTGTTTACTTTTGTCACTAACCTTACCTCGTATAACACAACCATATTTAAGCAGATCAGACTTCAAAGCCGACATTTTCTATCGCAGAAACTTTTTGTGAACAAATATAATCGTATACATGTGCACACACACGCCTTTTTAATATATTATTTTTAATATTTAGATTGCTATAAATAACATTTTGCCGCCAACAAAACCGAATGCTGTGTTCCGATTGGTCGCCGCCTCACAAGTTTCAGTTAAGACATAACATATAACTGTTTCTTTTAAGGCTTCAGGGAATCCCACAAACGCACACTACTTTTTAAGTTCTTTCAGTTCTTTTGCACACGAAATAACGCATAATTTAACGCTTAATTTTTCTATTGTACATCCAGCTTTACAGAGGAGCAAACAGAAAACAGAGGCGAACGCGAGCGAGCGAACATCGACGAACCCAGGATTCTCGCGAGTGTAAATGGTATGCGAACGCGAACCAGTGTGCCCAACTAGTTTTCTCCGAAATTATACTACTTTCAAGTTTTTTTTTAACTATGCTTCGACGGAAACAGTTTACATTAAACACCTTAGTTACAGCAGTGCGACAAGACCAAGATACGAACACAATATGTTATAGTCATTACGCAGTTTCTTCACACTTTCTGAATCCAACACCATGTATGACGTGCTTGGTTGCCCCCTATGTCATGTAGCACAAGCGTTTTATACTCGTGTTAACTGACATGAGTACCTATTTTTTTTGTTACATTGAATTTTAACTAATATTTTACTTATAATTTATTTATAACATGAATAAATACACTGAGAAAATAGGTGTGTTGGTAATGTTTAGTAAGAAATAGTTATTATGCTAAATATTGTTACTCTGAGTTGGCCCTCTAGTGTAATTTTTCTATGCTTTGCTTGCATGAGGCGAAGGAATATGCTTAAAGTAAAACCTCACCAGGACTTCGCAAGAGTTGGAAGTAACCATGAATGGACTATACTTAAAATTTGTACGTTTGAAAATCACGTAAGTGTGACAATGAAACACGGACGACTTAAAGATTAATATGATATTGGGGGAAATATTATTTATAATATAGGCATATACTATTAACTGTTCTGATTTCCCAGAATAATAAATTGCAAGTTTTTAGTGCTGCCATTAATCTATTTGTTGGTATTATTGACATTCTCCTTATTTTGGTACATTTTAAGCGTGACAATGCACTGCATTTTAAAAACTTCATTGAAGTCTAATTATAATACTTTTCCGCAGTATAATGAGTTTATTATACTTCGTACCACAATGACTAGAATTATAACACAGTTAGTAAAATTAAACTGCGATTGGCAACACCGGCGCGAGCAAGCAACCTTCGTACGTGTTCGTTTAGGTTTGGTTCTCGTACGCTGATGATCCGTTCGTTGCCCGTCTTTCAACGCACCATCATGCTGGGATCACAATAGCGCGAAAGACGGGACGCGCGACAATAATCGCCCGTGGGACAAGATTTACAAATAGAAAATATTTCTAATTTTTTCACGTCGTGGGCGCTGCAGGTCTGTAAACGTGTCTCGAGCCGCCATATTATCGGTGTCAAAGTTTTTCCATGCGTATCAATACGCGAAGTAATATTACTACTAAATGAAATTGCGACCATATTTTCACGCGTAGTGATCAGTTGGCATGGAAAGAAGTTGAGTAAACAGAATTATAAGAATAATTTATAAACATTAATGGATGTCGTTCAGGAGGTTAGTATGAAGTGGCAAGAAACTCTTTCCGTATTACACTTTTTTGTTGATCGCGTCGCATCTGTCGCGCTTTTGTGAAAGGTTGCGTGTGTTAACTCACTTCCGGCGTTTGCGTCTTGTTCGCACCTGGACGAACAGCTCTGTTGCAAATAGGAGCGGGTGGTAGCTAACATGTGGGAATGGTTCGCTTGTGCTTGATTCTGTCCGTTGTGTGAACGGGGCTTCGCCGTGGAGAACAATACCGGACACGTCCTACCCTTCAGCAGCGAACGACGAAGCTCTACAGCGCTTTCTAGACAACTCTAGCTACCGTGCTTGTAAGGACTACGGAAAGGTCCCGCAGTGTGCTAATTCCAGAAAGAAAAAATCGTGAACAGAATAAGGACTATATATAGTCCATTCTCGGTTACTTCCTACTTTTCCGAAGCCCTGCTTAAGTTCTACTTTAAGGATATTTATCCGCCTCAAGAAAACAAAGCTTAACAGAGTCTAGAAAATTACTCCCGAGGTATAGCGCACCGCATTCGTAAGCAATCAACTGTAATAATACTATATATACGAACTATTTCTTACTAGGCATTGCCAATACTTCTATTTTCTCCCTGATTTTAATGATATTAATTATAAATGAAAAATTATAATCAAAGATAAAATATAAGTAAATATTCAAATGAGAAATAAGGTATTTTATGTTAACAGAAGTATAAAACGCTTGTCATACATGATATATTTAGAAGACATCAAAATACGTAATATATGGAGTGATTTTTCAAAGGTTCCATTTTAAGAGAGTGAAGGAACCACAAATAGTAATGATGGAAAATCTCAAAAAAATTTTGAGCCAACACATTTTCGATACAACTATACCTGGTTTATCCTTTTATGATTGGCTTACCAAGGCTTTGGACTCGGCTCAGAACTCTCATTGGCCCAGTTAAATGGGATAGTAGTTCCATACATGCATGACGGCCAGTAAGAAAAGAAAACGGTCGGAAATATGTACAGCACGTTGAATCCTAGCAAACCGCTAACTTTTCCCGCAATAAACCATCGTCTCTAACTATACTTAATATCTTTTCATGGGGTTAGATTTACTGTCAGGCTATGTTAATGCTGGTAACTACTATTTAGGTACAGACATTTTTAATGCAGTCTATAATTTATGGTTTCAAAATTGCTAACTTATAGTGAAAAATTCGGGGTATAAATCACAAATATGTAAAAATTTAAAAATATTTGTCTTAAAATTACAAAATATTACCTACAACTTTTTAAATATTAAAATTTATACATCGAAAAATAAGAAACAAAAACTTGTTTTCTATAATTTTTTTTTTAACAGGAATTCGGAAAGGAAAAGGTTTGCTTTCAATGTTGTTACTACTAAATTCTACATAACAAAAATTTTAATGCAATGAGTATTGCATATGGACTGATTTTGACGTTTCTATATGTTTTGATTTAAATAAAACATGTTTTAGTAGACAACTACTAAAGTAGTTAGCTATTGCTGTATGTGGTGGTTTGGTAATTAAAATATATAGTCAAACACCATCGAAATATTTCAAGTAGTAAAAAGTCAGTTCTGGCACTTAATTTCGAGCACTTAGNTGTGCTTGATTCTGTCCGTTGTGTGAACGGGGCTTCGCCGTGGAGAACAATACCGGACACGTCCTACCCTTCAGCGGCGAACGACGAAGCTCTACAGCGCTTTCTAGACAACTCTAGCTACCGTGCTTGTAAGGACTACGGAAAGGTCCCGCAGTGTGCTAATTCCAGAAAGAAAAAATCCTGAACAGAATAAGGACTGTATATAGTCCATTCTCGGTTACTTCCTACTTTTCCGAAGCCCTGCTTAAGTTCTACTTTAAGGATATTTATCCGCCTCAAGAAAACAAAGCTTAACAGAGTCTAGAAAATTACTCCCGAGGTATAGCGCACCGCATTCGTGAGCAATCAACTGTAATAATACTATATATACGAACTATATCGTACTAGGCATTGCCAATACTTATATTTTCTCCCTGATTTTAATGATATTAATTATAAATGAAAAATTATAATCAAAGATAAAATATAAGTAAATATTCAAATGAGAAATAAGGTATTTTATGTTAACAGAAGTATAAAACGCTTGTCATACATTATATATTTAGAAGACATCAAAATACGTAATATATGGAGTGATTTTTCAAAGGTTCCATTCTAAGAGAGTGAAGGAACCACAAATAGTAATGATGGAAAATCTCAAAAAAAATTTTGAGCCAACACATTTTCGATACAACTATACCTGGTTTATCCTTTTATGATTGGCTTACCAAGGCTTTGGACTCGGCTCAGAACTCTCATTGGCCCAGTTAAATGGGATAGTAGTTCCATACATGCATGACGACCAGTAAGAAAAGAAAACGGTCGGAAATATGTACAGCCCGTTGAATCCTAGCAAACCGCTAACTTTTCCCGCAATAAACCATCGTCTCTAACTATACTTAATATCTTTTCATGGGGTTAGATTTACTGTCAGGCTATGTTAATGCTGGTAACTACTATTTAGGTACAGACATTTTTAATGCAGTCTATAATTTATGGTTTCAAAATTGCTAACTTATAGTGAAAAATTCGGGGTATAAATCACAAATATGTAAAAATTTAAAAATATTTGTCTTAAAATTACAAAATATTACCTACAACTTTTTAAATATTAAAATTTATACATCGAAAAATAAGAAACAAAAACTTGTTTTCTATAATTTTTTTTTTAACAGGAATTCGGAAAGGAAAAGGTTTGCTTTCAATTTTGTTACTACTAAATTCTACATAACAAAAATTTTAATGCAATGAGTATTGCATATGGACTGATTTTGACGTTTCTATATGTTTTGATTTAAATAAAACATGTTTTAGTAGACAACTACTAAAGTAGTTAGCTATTGCTGTATGTGGTGGTTTGGTAATTCAAATATATAGTCAAACACCATCGAAATATTTCAAGTAGTAAAAAGTCAGTTCTGGCACTTAATTTCGAGCACTTAGNAAATATATAGTCAAACACCATCGAAATATTTCAAGTAGTAAAAAGTCAGTTCTGGCACTTAATTTCGAGCACTTAGTACAAGGTATCTCCCTTAAGTATAAAAATAAACAAAATAGAACAGGATTTGTCCTATGTATCTTAATTTAAAAACCGCGAAAACGTAGACTTCAGTATCTGTATAGCTGTCGTACAGAAAATAAATATATTTTACACTCAAGATCCCACATTTGTATAGTAACAGTTCTGTACTTGCCGTCTGACATATGGTAAATTTTACACACTATGCGTGGGTTAAGATCTTCCATTACAATTGAGGAGGTTTGCGTAAACCGTTTTACAAAGTACTTTTAATAAATGTGGCCACTCAAAACGACTTATTTTCAACAGTGGCACCGTGAAGTCTAGGAGCGAACAGAGTTGTTGGTGTCAGTTGCGAAGCGTCGTGCGCTCGCAAGCAGCTTCTCGTACACCTGCCGCCCGCGGACTCAGCCTTTAACTGGCGTCTCAGAAACATGTCTCGGACACCAGTGTACCACTGGAGGAGACTATGATTTTAATCACTGTAAGCATTTCATGACACACAAAACCTAGCCGCCTTTCAGCAGACAGGACTTTCCTAAAGTCAACCGCATTCAAAAGACAACTTTCAAATATCAAGGGTTAGTCGTATTTATATTCTAAACATCAAAAACTATTTGCAAGAGAATACAGTTGTAATTTTTATATCTGACTTTTGCATGTAAGAGCTATGTGCATGTATAATTTTATTTAGCTGAATTTGTATTGTAACAACATCAAGAATAATGAATGTGGAGAGTTTGTAAATTGTACAAGTTAACCTGGGTTTAACAGGCCTACTTGAGGAATTACAGNAAGAATAATGAATGTGGAGAGTTTGTAAATTGTACAAGTTAACCTGGGTTTAACAGGCCTACTTGAGGAATTACAGGTATTGTCCAATTAATATTAAAAAAAACGAAATATCTAAACAACCCCTCCACGAAAAGCTAGGAAGACGAAATTTCCTACCTTAATTGCTGTACAATCGTCCGGCTAATGTGTGTTGAGTGATGATGCAAAAAGCAAAACAATTGAAATGGGGCCCACAAACAAAACTAATAAAAATTAGCGCAGACAAAATTATTCCTTGTACTATTACGCGAGTTAATTTTAGTTACGCAAACCAAATAAATACACTCTTATACGGCAAAGCATAACGTGTCCCATAACGGACAAATACACAATCAACATGAAGCCTTCATTTANAAGAATAATGAATGTGGAGAGTTTGTAAATTGTACAAGTTAACCTGGGTTTAACAGGCCTACTTGAGGAATTACAAGTATTGCAGTCCAATTAATATAAAAAAAAACTAAATATCTAAACAACCCCTCCACGAAAAGCTAGAAAGACGAAATTTCCTACCTTAATTGCTGTACAATCATCCGGCTAATGTGTGTTGAGTGATGATGCAGAAAGCAAAACAATTGAAATGGGGCCCACAAACAAAACGAATAAAAATTAGCGCAGACAAAATTATTCCTTGTACTATTACGCGAGTTAATTTTAGTTACGCAAACCAAATACACTCTTATACGGCAAAGCATAACGTGTCCCATAACGGACAAATACACAATCAACATGAAGCCTTCATTTAACTATAACATTAAAGTTAAAGAATTGACATATTTTACAAATTTCAACGAAAGCAAACAAGTTAGTATACGAATGATACACATATTAAATGATTTTAGTGCTTTCTATTGCAAATGTCAGTTTTTATCAGAGGGAAAAAATGCACGACATAATTATGTGAAGTTGTTTTAAATTTCTACACGTATTATCTGACGTTAATACGGAAGGATTTCTGAATACAGTAAGTTAATATTCCAAGATTTCAGAAATTACGTGGTTTGAAAAACAAAACTTCGTTAAGCAGTTGAGAACGTACCAGAAGTTACTTCGGCCTCAAGCTGATTTCGGATATTGCAATATATAGAGAAACTCTTAATACAAGTATAATATTCTAATAAACAACAGGCTATCGGCCACAATTTTCTTTTATATCCCTCTACACAGCGCTAGTTGCAGAATTAATAAGTTAATTTCGAAAATTTCGGGTGGGAAGAAATGGTTTTTTTTTATTGNTACACAGCGCTAGTTGCAGAATTAATAAGTTAATTTCGAAAATTTCGGGTGGGAAGAAATGGTTTTTTTTTATTGCGGTGCGAACAGACGTCAGACACTGCAGCGCACATCATTAAATACACACGTGCTGCGTACAAATACTAAAAATTTCACTTGTTACGTAAGGTACACGGTTATACAAGTAAGGAAGTACGCTTAGTTAATGCATTCNCAAATACTAAAAATTTCACTTGTTACGTAAGGTACACGGTTATACAAGTAAGGAAGTACGCTTAGTTAATGCATTCGTTATGTGAACTCTCACTTTATCTAGCAGTATGAGCGAAGAAAACATCAGACAAATACAAGTTTGGCCAGATGTTTTTTATTTTAAATATACTACTACCAATTCTAACCACGTAGGCCTACTAGTTATGATCCGACGGACCTTGGCCACAAAACGATCAAGCAAAAAATTATGTCATTACTACTTGACAAGTTTATATAAATGAGGAGTGACACAAGAATTATATTCCAACAACAGCAAGTGCATAACACGGTAATGCCGAATTTTGCTCGTGTACGTCAATTACGTCCGCTCGACTACAATTGTTTTAAAAGGAAATCACGATTTGATTGTCCTTTAACATCCGAAGCGCCGTCAATACAATTTTTTTTTTTGCATCTGTCGGTTTGGAAACGCCGACAGCGTGGTCGCGACGGGTAACGCTTCGACACGACACGCACGGTTTTCCAGTGAAACGAGGCGGAAGAAAAACAGCGGCATGTCATTCCCGCGACAGCGGCCTGCCGTTTCCACAACACAACCGGCGCGCTGGTTTTTTTTACGCCTCCCCCAGTCCTCGCGAGCAGACGGCGCCAATTGACTTGCAAATTCCCGCCGACACACACACACACGCAGCCCGGCGCCGCTTCAATATCGCCCGCTCTTGCCCGTGTCACCGCCGCCCGACGAATAAAAAAAAATCCTCTCGATGGCCGTAACTCTTGCAGATGGCCAGGCAATGCAGGCAGACTTAATTTACAAATGAAAAAACACCACTTTGCATATAGCGGCCTGGCGGAGTCGCGAGCGAAAATAAAAATAGCAGCCGGTCGGGTTTTGATTTTATTGTCCACATCCCTCCGGCACATAAATACATATAAAAATTTATATACGCGTTTTATTGTTCCCTTAATTTATACACGCATCTACGAGGAATTAAAAAAAAAATTACGGTATTTGTAAAATAATACATTTAAATAGCAGTCCTTTATGAACAGGTGTTTCCTCCCCATTTCCTTAATAAATTGACGTTTCTTGGCTAAGTACTTGCGCTGTTCAGGGGCACTTAAAAACTACCCAAACACATAAATGTTTGCTGTAAGCAGGAGGTGAAACGGTACCTTTAGAGAGAGGAGAGGGCTGCCGTAGAGGCGGCATTTCCTGCGGCGACACGTCGAGCGTCGCCGCCATCGGAGGTGTTCGAGCCAGGCGTTTCTTCTTCAGTCGCCGGAGCCCATCCACACCACAAACACACGGTCAAAAACAAACAAAACAAAAAGCACCACTCGCAGTCAGAGAAGATATCCGCGGTGCAAGACCGGCTGGAGTCCTGAGCGGCGGGCGTCGCACGGGTTTGGCGAGCGTAGAGACAAGGAGAGAGCGCCANTGCGCTGGCGGCAGGCAGGCGGCGTGCCATCGCAGTTCTCCCCTCCCTCCCCTCCTGCTGTCGTTCTCTCCCGTCCCGCAGGCACAGATGTGCGGAGCCCGCTCCCGTGGAGCGGTGCAGCAGGCTGATAGAGAGAGAGAGAGATAGCGACGAGGAGGAGGAAACAGCTCCCTGAAGTCGACAACAAAACACGGGACCGCCGCGCAGGATTTACGCAACCCGATTACGACTTGCGACGTGGAAGAGGTCGTGGAAGACACGATTACGAATTTTAGTGTTATCGACGATCGGGCCTAGCGAACGAAATTTTATCGTCGTCATTATTAGGAAAACATTTTCTTAGCATAGAAACTTTTTTATGACCGGGTGTACTTTAAAAAAGGAAGTACACATGCACTTTCTTGATTGGATGAATTTTTAATTGTCACGTTCTTAGATGTCTCTCCGCGAATCACAGACGTTCAGTGCAAACAGTAGTGACAGGATTTTTTTTACGATGTGTAGGTAGTATGTATTTCATAACCTCTACTTGGTGTTCATTATCTCTTGGCATAGTATGTAGACAGTTTTACCACCGAGTGGATACATACATAAAGACGAAATGGCGTGGCGGTTCCTTTGAAGTGAGCTTACCCATTTACTGATTGGCTGTGTGAGGCTCTGGTAACGGGCCTCGGGTTTTGATGTTTCCTATTGGCTGGGCTGCCGGCTGGCAACATGGGTACCAGCGAGGTTACTAGGCGCTGATTGGTGAACGACGTTCCGACATGTTGTTGTTCAGTGACGCCATTTTGCTGTCGTGTGCAGCTGTAGTTCGCGGAATAACGGGCTATTCCACATCTGTATACTTAAGTACTCTTGTGATTTTATTACAGACCAGGTGGCACGGGATTCGATGAGTGTTTCCTTGCAGGTCTGTTATTGGCTCAGAGTTCACCTGAGCGTGTCTAATAAACTGTGGTCCAAGGCCAAACAAAATAAATGTACGTGTGTTTAAGTACGACTTGTACTTAAATGCATGTTTCTTTTCGAGAAACAAATAAATTACAATATATTATTTAAATTGACAAAGTTAGTTTTAGTAACGGAAACGATTACAATTCGTAAATAAAGTAAAGAAATAATGTTTAATATTGCTACAAAAAGTTCTTTAACTGATTAAATTAATCAGGCGAAACCAAACATCGTTCCTCGAACTCAAAATCGAAAGTTACGACCAAACTTCTTTATTGTGAAGCTGTCTAATGACGAGATTGAATTTGATTATTATGTAATTAGTACTGAAAGAACTAAGGCCAGTATTTTCAGGTGCACAGTATGCCGACTTGTCGTCAAGTGGAACTAGGGAACGGTAAGGCTGACACATATTCGGAATTCTGTGTAGGGTCTACTTGGAATAGCTCTTCTCTGCTGTTGCTATCAGGTCCCTATTGGCTGTTCATGGTAACGTTTGCATTTCTGAAATCAACCTTTGAAAAAAAAAATCACTGCTTATAACTAAACAAATACTACAGTACAAACTGGCATGCAGACTTCCAGTTAAGTTACAGCGAGTTCTAAGGTTTAATGTACTTTGAAACAAACGCCCAGTTACTTTTCCTTCGAAAGTAACGAAAAATATTTGATGTTACTTTATCCACCAAAGTTACTTAACCTAACTTAAGTTATGTTAAAATGTAACCCAACACTGGACTATGTCGCCTGGCAATTGGGATAAAGAGCCATCATTTTTATGGTAGGTTAGAAAACGAAGGGGACCAGCACAGCACACCTTCTTCTACAGTGTATTACTATTAATTAAATAATAATATGTGAGGTCTAATAGAGTTATTTGTGTAAGTAATTCGTGCATGTAATGGTAGCGAGTGTTTTTGATATTTGCCTTCGTACTTGTGTGTAGAATTTTTCGTTCGTAAACAGGAGTTTGAGATAAATACTACCCCCCTCCCCCTTTTTTTTCGGGCGGCCAGCTATCAACAACGTTCAAGGAATGAAAATTATCAATACAATTTTTAGCCCTTCTCAAAATAAGTGGAAACGGATCTTTCAGTCTCCTCCAACCAAAACCCCGATTATAATTACGTAACGGCATTCAGAGCTAATAGAGATTATACATTTACTAGTGGACCTGTGAGCGCATAACTTTTTTCTTGTTTCTTTGTCACCAATATATATGTATATATGAATATATATACTTATATATAAACACTATATATTAACAAGGCTATAGGTATCCTGCGTATGAATTATTTACATGGTATACCTGTCCAAATTAGTTTCGTCTGCCGAACACTGTAGGTCTAATTTGGTAACATAGTGCATTATGGAATTGAACGATCAACAAGGTGCATATCTCAGTTCAAGCGTTATGAATTTCATTTCAATAAATTAATACGGATAAATAGATATCCCGCAATCAGTTGATTTTATGTATGAACTTCAGTGTACATGTTAGTATAAATTAGCTCAATTAATTATCACAGAAACTGAGTTATGTATACATGGTAGCTTTCACAACATTCAGCTATTTTTTTTAAGTTACAATAGTAGGCAAAACATTGTGCCAACTGCTACAAAGAAAATTGCCTCGGCATGTACCTTATAACCGAGGATATAATGTACTACACAGTATCTGTGTGCACTGCATTCATAGGGGAGAGCTGGGTAGAATAGCCAATGTAAGGTAAAATGTTTTTTCTTTTAAATCGTCTTCTGTAACCAAACGGAAATTAAGAAATAAAATCAATACAATATACATATTTTATAAGCAATATAACATATCAATTTTCAGTATTATGACATTTATTTCTTGAATAAAAAGTGTTTGCCGAATAGTCAATTTACCCGACTACATATAAAGCCTATATGTTCACATACATAAACAGCATATAGAAAAGCATAACATGTATTTTAACTTTGTGAAAAAAACAAACAGTTCAGGGTTTGTAGTCTTTAATAAAAAAGTCTTAACTTTACGTGACCTAGGTAAAATAAAAAATAAAATATAGCTTAGCAAATACAGAAACTGGCCACTTAACCAACTTGGGTGCCATTGCACAAAATCTGTTCTAAAGTTCACACTAAGCTAGATAATTCATACTATGACACGTAGTTTCAAAGGCTACACAATCATATTTTAGTGTTATTTTAAGTAAATATGAACTTACTATGTATTTAGATAAAATCAACAGCAATACACTATAACATCCGTGCCACCTGATAAAGAATAAGATGCAAACAAAGCTTTGGTCTGGGGTGACATATATACTGGAAGAGGGCACACGTAGACAAAAAAAAAACTCTTCAGTATATTGTGTATCCTTATAATGAGTGACAGAACATTTCGTATACACGAGACAGCCGTAAGACAGGTAATTAATATCAATAAATATTTTTAACATTAGTGAATAGGAGGCTAAATAGTCCACACCAAATATGTAAGACACTTTTTGATGTAGGCCACTGTATACAACAAACTCAAATTAGTAAAATAGCACATGCTATTCACCTCACGGTAAATCTATCAGCCAAAACTACGAATCTGAAAATATCGAAATGCATACATACCAATAAATAAAAATTGTTAGGTTCTTGATTTCTTAGACAGTGAAATAGGGTTCCTAGTCACTTGATTGTTTTCATTACAAAATATAGTTCTTGGAGGACTATGTACCACACACCTTCTACTACTGCATGCCACTTACATATTATTCAGTCAAAGATGAAATGTTTCTGGCCATTGACTAATATTCTTGTCAGGTTTTTAATAAAGACATTAAAATAGTAGGGGGACATATATCGCCCCTACTTGTGTTTATATAACTGTACTTCGACCTTCTCGAGCGTAAGACATAAAACCAAATGCAATCACCTGGCTAAATTAACTGAAATAAATTCACACAAATATGTCGCCCTCATATCGAACATTGTAATTAATGTTGATTATACATAAATAATCAATTAAAAAACAACTGCGAGACACAAGGTACATTAAGCAATAATTTTTAATGTATGTTTATAATATATTCTCCAGTGACATTGAAAACCGGCTATGAATCACAAACTGTTCTCCACACAGATCGTATGGCTTTAGTGATTGACCAACTTATATGTACATTAATATTTACCGTATACAGATCTGATCCGAAGCTTCAGACCATAGCAGATTTCAGGTAAAAAACATTTGGCTCAAACGTGTATAAGAGAATGTACTTTATTTTATAATATAATGGGGCGCTGTCTACAAAACAATAACTAGTAGTTTATGGAAATATTAACGACCGGGAGAGCTATGTTATTATAAATACTTCGCAAAATCTGGAATTTCTATAAATTTTTCTGTTTTTGTAAATACTTAAGAGTTAAAGGTAAATGCTAAAAAATAATTGTAATTTTTATACATAATATTAAGATAAGGATACTCCATAAACAAATAAGAAACTGATAAAAATTTGTTACAAACTTATTTGAGGTTTTCATGAACTAAAGTATTTCGGAGTAAAAAAACTTAGTATACATTTCGATATGTAATATGCACATTAGTCATTAACCAGGTGCAGCAGTGATGCCGGTGTGGCCTCACACTCAAAAGCAACGTATGCAAAGCAACTCTGGTCGGGCCTATATACGTATAAATATAATATGTTCGGCCTATATATTATAAGCTTGCATCACGCCATACAAAAGTATATTATCATACAAAAGTACACCATACAAACGTAGGGTCAAATGGGGCGAATGTGATGTGGGCCAAAATTTGGAGTGAACGTGATAGTTAAAAAACCTGACACCTCTTGCTGAAAACTCCTCAAGCCAAAAGGATCGATAAGCCGTGCTTTCGCAGTCCCTACACATACTGAGTGTCGGGATCAAGCCAGCTTTTGCCCTTTTGCTCCACGCGAGGTTTCTGTCCTCGCTGAGCTGGCCTTAGGACACCTGCGTTATCATTTGACAGATGTACCGCCCCAGTCAAACTCCCCGCCTGGCAGTGTCCTTGGATCGGATCACGCGGGGGTATATGCAACCCGAGCACACGCCACAAGGACGAAGAAGGGCCTCGAGTTCCCTTGAACGCTTGGTACCAGAAAACCTGTAACGACGGGTATGAGAGGCCCAACACCACGCGTTTCGCTCAATACATATTCAAAATGTTTATTTTCATAAAAATAATTAGCGAAGGTGCAACATTTTTATATGACAGGAATTGCATTAGGCAGTATAGGATTATGTCATTTTTTCTTTATATAATAGGGCTAGTAGTTTTTGAGATAATGGGGAAAGTTATTTTTGTTTCATATTCACCCCACCAGACCATATAATATGCTAAATAAGCAAAAAGTAAAGTTTTACACATATTTATGAAAGGTAAAATTAATTCAAAACCTTCTTACATACATTGTTTACAATGCCAATTCGGATTATTGATAAAAATTAGAAAATGGCTAGAAAGAAAAGTTAATCACCTTAAGTAATGGACATACTAAGGATGGCATACCATACATTTAAGTTATTGGCCATGGATAGTGCAATAAACGATCTTATGCGCATGGAATGACATCAACGACTGGAGGTGTAAGATTTCTACAGTTACAATAAATAATATAAGTGTACGTGAAAAGAAGCAGAGTTTTACAGTGTAAACATTACGTTTGGTAAATTAGTTCTATGTTTCAGGGCGTGATTGTTGGAGCAGAAACAGATAGCCTGCTGTATTTGGGGATGAAACAAAGATTCTGCTGCTTCTGTGCTCGCTACAAGTCGGAAGAGAAGGATCCAGCAGCCCATTTATGTTACAAGAATTATGCAGGATCCGCAACAGGAATGGAGCACCGTATTATTATTGTAGATGGATTTTGTAACACTATTGAACAACGTGAACTGCAATATCGAAAATACACGCGACGGTGACCTTCGGTACTCAGCTTACAAGAGGAAGTTTCATACGGCCGTTACAAAACTAAAGTAAAATGTGCTAACCATATGATAAGCGCTTTCAGTGACGGTTTACACGAACTTGTAGAAAATATGGCTCATTCCCTCGATGGAAGAAGAGGTCTCGCAGAGAATGTAATTAATATTTGCATTCAAAGAATTCTCACATGTAAACTTCTCTTGACGAACTTTATACTACCCAAGTTGCAGCATTTATATCTACAGTGTATTTTGCCTGACGTTATTGATAGCCGCATCAGGCGTAAACTGAGATATAGAGATCCCGAATACATCCTTCAGGCGCAGTCTGTGAAGGAAGCCAAAACAGCGAGGGAAAAGTTAGGCATAGGGGTGAACTGTTTGCTTGCACGTCTACGGGCTTGCTAATAAAAGTCATTACTTATGTGCAGTAATTTCCTGCCGAATACATATATTAATGCGGTATATTAACAAATGTAATGAAAACAATTAGTGTTCCAGCACAACAGACTGGCCGTACTGAATAACATTTGTAATAAAAATTCTTAGTAATGTGAATATTTCATCATTGCCACGAAATTAAATCAAACAATTAAGGAAAAAATAATAATTCAACGTATTATGAACATGTATAGTCAGGGCTATGAATAAACAATTTTTTTGATTAACATTACAAGTTAATTTTTAAATATCCTTTTTTAATTTATTTAATTACAACTATCTTAATTAACTCGTGTCCTACTTATTCTCTACATCATTTATTATTAAATTAATATCCAGTTCCCAACTGAGAAAAACAACTTATTAGTTCTATATGTGTTTAAAGTTTTTTTTATGTGCTTACAAGTGTTTCAGTGTAATTGTAGATATTGGATTTCATACATGAACGTGACAATAAGATTGCTGTGAGCCCTGATGTACATTTTCTCTGCTACCATGCCAATGATGTATTGTTATGAAATATTGATTACTTTATAAACAGAAAGATATTTCGTATACTCTGTTAGCTGTGTAACTCTCGCTACAGTTTCTTTGCACAGCCCTAAACGTACTATGTTCGGTGGCATCCTGCTTTCATTTCCGCATTTTTGTTCCTAGAAATTTGTAAGTTCATTTTTTGTTTCACTAATAATGTATGAAATGTTTTTTTTTTGTAATAACTATTACAGTTTTATATTAAAATTAGATTGAAATACATCCGTAAAAAAGAGAGGCGATTATGTATACACACCCGCTACCCCGCTGTTCCACCTTTTCTAACGGCCTGCCTGTTATCTGCCAGCTTTGACACTCGTGCCTATTGAAGATAAAGGAAACTGCGCGANATACACACCCGCTACCCCGCTGTTCCACCTTTTCTAACGGCCTGCCTGTTATCTGCCAGCTTTGACACTCGTGCCTATTGAAGATAAAGTAAACTGTCCCACGCGTCGAGGTACGAGAGAGGTGAGGGCAGGCGTACACTGCCATCATAAAGACTCGTCTCGCATGTCGCAAGCTTCCGAAATGCCCTCAACTCAAGGCGTAAGATTCAATGCAGTAATTTCAGTATCGCCAAAACAACATTCAATTTACAAAATATATTTGTAGTTTGTTGTGCCTTTTTAACATTAGGCTTTTTACATTCTCTTTTATTTATTGATATAGATGTGCTGAATTTTGATGGTATTCAAATTGTAGGTATAGGCTTTTCGTAGTTCAGATGACTATCTTGGATAGTAACATTTTATAAACAATATGATTGTATATCTCATATATTATTCTAATTATATTGTCTGTAAACTCATATAAAATTATAATTGTGATTTTTTTAACCCCATTTTACGTAATTTCAATTTAATATTGCTTAATTCAGCAAAATACATCTCTTCAAAAAACTGAATAATTTTTCTCAGGATATGAATTGAAAAAAAAAGAAAAGTTCATTTTACAACTAACGTTTAATCCGATAAAAGAAAGCCTTTTTGGGTATCCATTAATATGTTCAAGAATAGAATAGTCAATAATATATAGCCTATTTCATTGCCAACAAGCACAACTATTTCTCCATAAGTTTGTGATAAATTTAAAAATTCAGAAAAGTAATGGGTAAAGTCTTTAACCATTCTGTTATTAAAAATGGTTTGGTAATATTGGTATTATACCAATATTACCAAACCATTTATTGTAAAAAATACAGAAATCATAATCACTATTTAAAATGTATTTATATGGCTAGCTTTGTTTTACATTAACCCATTTAATTATGTCTATTATAAATATAGTTATTTTATGGTATGCAATATCATTGTTTCGAATGTGTTGAATATAGTCAAATTGTATATCAAAAATATCTTTAATATGTCTAGTATATGTAACAGAATTCTCATCACTTGAAAAACGAGAGCTTAATAAGTAAACAACTTTATGAATAAGAACAGTAAATTGATTTAATCATTATAAATATTTATGCCATTAATACGTTTTAATAGTTGTTAATATTTGCTGCAATATGAGTATTTCATTCATTTGGGAAGAACGCATAACCCAATTCAAGTTAATTTGAATTCAGTTTATTTGGGCGAAATACAGCTATTGCTAGTTACATAGATAAATATGTTTAGAAGAAATTGCTATGGCAGAATAATTCTCATCACTGACCAAATTTAAATTTGCACATTTTGCCAAACTTAAAAATTATCTTCGGTACTTTTATAAATGTATTATTTAAGCAAAATTATTTTACGTTTTTGTGTTTGCGGGAAACTTCTCCAAATATCATCTTTGAAGTCACATTTTGGGTTATTTAATTATTTTAAGATTTTTCTTTCGGCAGGTGACCATCAATTGAAATATTACGATATTTTTTTAAATATTTGCCATCCCTCTTTACAATTTTCAGCATTAATTTTGAATCTATATTCTTAATATTTATACTTTTATATGTAATTGTTAATACAATATTTGATCTTCTTTTGAGTATTAAGATATTATTTTCGAAATTGCAAAAAATGAAGATAAAATCGACAAAACAATTAATAGCAAATAGAAGCTGTTTAAAGATTCAACCTTTCAAACAACAACAAATATTTAATTTAGTTTATATATTTTCCAAATATACTTTTTCTTGCCATTTCAGATGTAATGAAACCAAAATCATTATTCCAAAATATGGTAGAAATCTCTTTGAAATTTTCAAAATAAATATCTCTACCAACAAAATAGTTATAAATATGTAGGCTTATCATTTAGGTTAATATTGTTCAAATACGCCAGAAAAGGGTATCCAAGTTTTCTTGAGGGACGAGTCTTAATAAAAATAAAATAATTAAATTTGATTTTTTAAATTTATTCACAGAGCTATTATTTACAACATTTATCTACCTATATCCAGTATTACTCTTGTTATTCTCAGTGAGCATAATATTTAATGTCTATCTCGATTCTAATTGAAGTCTTTCTCAGTGTCTCTATATTGTTTGTAGGCACTTACTTCACTCTCATTATGTACACATGTCCAGTCTCTCTATTGTCATCATTCTAAATGTCTTACACTCACGCATCCAGGTCAATAGTCCAGCCTGTCAGTTTCACTCTACACTGCACCGATGCTCGCAGTCCACAGACTTTACTCTTGCTGGTCACTCTCGCCGCCACTCGTAGCTCTGCTGGCTCGCTGTCACCAAATCCTCCAAACTCTCAATTCTCAGACACCCAGACTCTCAAAACTCTCAAACTCAGGTTCTTAAAACTCTCATGCCCGTATTAATAGTCGCGTATCAGCAAGTTTTGGGAACAGCTTTTCGATTTCGTGTCCTCAGGCATGTTTTTACGAATCAATAGTCGACTATTGAGATTACTGCTTATTAATAGTCACTGAAACTAGTATCGTGAGCCCCAAAAACCTCGTTTCACGTAATTGATGTCCACAGGCCACTTGATAATCGAATTTTTGCACTGTTTTAAGTTATATTTGATACATTTGGTTACAACTAAATACGAAAATGGATTTACTTTGTAGGCTAATGCAAGTGAAAATCCTTACGAGTTTTGTAACCATTATGATAGTAATGATAATTATAATGGAATACACATTTAATGACTAATATGAAAGCACGTTGGCGACACGTTTTTTCCATGTCACTTTGCATAGTGGTAATTAATTTCTTAATTACTTGTTTTTGGTTGAAAGCATAGTTTACATCAACGCTGATTCGATAACTATTTCTGATGCCATTTTCTCGAAGTAAAGGATATGTAATGTTTTTATAACATTGTTTGTTTTCCTAAATATATTTTCATTATCCCAATCTAGCGATAAATATTTAAACTACGTTTATTTTACATACCGATTACGTATTTCAAATAAACTAATTCTATTACGTTATTGAAAGGCGATAATTCATGCTAACCGTTGTTATGAACCATGCTAAACAGCAGAACTCGATGAACAAACGAAATCTGTTAGTTCCGTGTCGAAAATGAGTCTCTTCTAGTTTTTTACTGCGGCTTTTCAACATGTGTAAACCTCACAAAAATTTTCAAAATTATTTATTTGTATTTTACAAGTATTATTGTTTATGTTTCTTCAACACTTGTAGTTTACAATATTTTTGAAATGTGTTTCGGCAAAAGAAACGAGAAAAAGTATAACTAAATACAGGAAACAGTCTAGTGTGTGTAGCTTCAGACAAACGCGTATCGACAGAAAAAAAAAAGGCTCAATTTCTGCTTCGAAGAGCTCTACGCCAGAGTAAAAAAAAAAAAACGTACCCCCCAATCGAATATCACTTGAAAAGAGAAACTTGAAACTAATTCCAGCTAAGTACGACTCGAGAACTGCATGGCTATAAATTAATTCACGCGAGTCTAAATACTAGAAACTCATCGCATGACTGTCTCACCTGATATGATTTATAGACGAGATCTAAGTAACGACTATTTATACGACCCTCAGAATCTCAGACTGCCCGCTCGGAGGCCCGTCGCTGCTTTAATAGTTTCGCTGACCCGATCTGGAAGGTTCCTAGCACCAGGTTGTCTGTATACTTACCTCTGTGCTGAGCGTAATCTCAAAAGTGAATGAGATTTACACCATTCTTGCACGAAGCATGCAACTGATAAGATAATTACATAGAGAATTGCATAGATAACATGCATGAGAAGCAATGCAGCCGTAGCAGAAAGTAAACAAGAGATAAGATAAGCGTTGTCTCCAAGGTCATGGACTGTGCTGCTCTGTTATACATAGGTGTACGCGGCAGGACACAGTAGATTTAATGTGATAATGCTGCTGCTGGTGTTGAGGTTATGTTACAGCAAAATAAGAACCACTGAACCGATTTAGTTCAAACAAAATTTATTGTCATTCATACATTATACACAAGCTCTACATAACCAATAACATGCAAATTTCCAATTGAACCAATTAGCTTCCTATAAATCCATATTTAATTTCCAGGCTTGAACTTCATATTTTTACGGGAAAACAGGACAGGTGATGTATGAATACTAATTACAGCAGTCTGATTAACAACATCTTCATGTACTGGCACTGTCTTCCAACAAATTATATCTCGTAGATCCATTTCAGTCAAACTCATAAACGTCGGGTTACCAGCATTATGATGCGTATCGAAAAAACAGAACTCCAAAAGTACACTTCCTGCTTTAACAGCTATACCTCGAAAACAGAATCTGTACCTATAAGTCAAAAGAATATAACTCTCTCATACACTGACGACCTTGCGACATCATGTCTCATCATTCTTATCAACATCATAGTTCACACTTAGAATATTATGATGCACTTTACGTGGATACTAAGAACTTCTGGTGAGGTCAAGTCTTCGTGGCATGTTGGACGTTATCCCTAAGGAAGCTCTCTCTGGTCGCTACGCAACCTGTTTTATCCGTAAGTATCATAATGCTGGTAACCAGACGTTTACGAGTTTGGCTGAAATTGGTCCACGTGATACAGTTTGTTGGAAGACAGTGCCAGCACAATGATATGTTGTTTATCAGAGAGCTGTAATTGGTATTCATACATCGCCTGTTTTGTTTTCCTGCAAGAAGATGAAGTTCGAGTTTGGAGATGAAATATGGATTTATAGGAAGCAATTTGGTACAATTTGAAATTTGCATGTTCTTGGTCATGTAGAGCTTGTGTATAATGCATGAATGACATTATGTGTGTTTGAACGAAATCGGTAGAGTGGTTCTCATTTTGCTGTAATATAACCTCAACACCAGCGGCAGATCTACTGTGCGCTGCCGTGTTCACCTATGTATAACACAGCAGCACCGAACAGTCCATGACTTTGAGATAAGATAAGCATTATCTGTTTACTTTCAGCTACGACTGCATTGCTTCTCGTGCCTGTTATCTATGGAATTATCTTATCAGTTGCATCCTTCGTGCAAGATCGCAGAAACACAGACGAGGCAGGCGAGCAGGCGATTAGAGGCGGCTCAGAAACGAAAGCATCTTCAGGGCATCTAGGCGAATCGGCGTCGAGAAGGAAACCTCAGTGCAATCGTGGAGAGGAAGGAATCGTCACGCCCGGAGTTGCCAGGGAACAGAAATACCCAACACATAAGAACAACAAATAAAATAGACGAACACACAAACAAGTAATATAAAATTAGCTAACTATATGTCTATTGATCCACAGGATCTACATAGGGCTTCGTATTAGCAACACACACTTTCATAAACCCATGAATAGGGTTTTCTACTAAAAGCGTAACAGATTGAGCAATTTTATAATTTAATAAGGTCCTTCATTATTAACAGTTGATTTAGAAGTAAATTTATCAGTTGCTTTACTCTAGCAATGCGTTTTACTAAGACAGTCCCCCACTTTATAATTAAAATCTTTGCGGTCCTTATCATAATGCCTTTTGAGCTGACAATAATATTTTTTCATGTGTTCAGTGACTTCCAAACCAAAAACTACGAGTATCATTAGACTGCAAATCAGAGACATCAAATTGCAATTTCCAGGCGTTAACCAAAGGATGAAGCAACTCTTTTAATAAATTAAAAAATAAAAGTAAAAAATAAACACACACATTACATGGGCTGTTGTTGATGGCCACATTGAAACTAGAATTAATTGCTAAAGTAAACCAGTTGAGGGCAGAATCCCAATCCTGGTGAGCATCATGATGGAAGGCAGAAAGGTCTACTTTCACCACACGATTGTACTGTTCCACCATGTTGCTTTCCGGATGGTAGGCACTAGTCTGCACCTGACGCACGTCCCAGGCGAGACACAAATTGTGGATTTCATGAGAAGTAAAACTCCGCCCGTTATCAGAAATTAAGTATGCGGGCGAACCAAAAACATGAAACACATGCTCCGCGAGGACGCGAACGATTGTGGTGGCCTTTTGATTGCTCATGGGATATACAAGAAGAAATTTTGAATATGCAAACATAAAAAGCACAGCGTGTCCCTTCCCAACGGACCCATAGTGTCAATATAGACTTTCTCCCAAACAAAACGCGGAGGGGAACTAGAAAATAACTCCAAATCCTTGCTGTTGCGAGCCTTACACTGCTGGCACACTAGGCAACTATGTACAAGATTGCGGATTTAAACATTCATACCAAATTGAAAAAAAAGACTTCGTTTCACTCTGTACAGTTTTCTCCTGGCCAAAGTGTGACCCTAAATAACTAGAGTGACAATACTAGAAAATCATGTCCCTAAGTTTCACAGGAACATAGAGAAAAAATTATCCGTGCGATTTCTTGTGCCTACTAGACCTTTATGCAAAACAAAATTAGATCCTCGGCCTTTCATAATATATAACGCTAATTTGGCACAATCAGAATCTAACGATTGCCGGTGCGACAAGTTGACAAATGACTCAGGTATAGTTTGGAGAATATTAAGGGAATGTTCGCCGTCCAGTCCCGAACCTTCTTCATCAGATCTCACCCATGGCATAGGACAAAATTCAGCCTCGTCGTAAATGCGTGAGAGACCGTCGGCTACATTGTTTTCTGACCCTTTGACATGCGAGATGATAAACTTGAAACATGACAAAACCTCTTCACCCACCTACCAAGTTTACCTAACGGTTTTTTTTTGTTTCCACAACCAAGTAAAAGCCTGGTTGTCAGTTACATAGTTCACATTCACGAGTGTCCAAATAATCTGAGAAACGCTCGACCACCCAAACACAAGCCAAAGCTTCCTTTTCAAACGCTGAATAATTATTCTCTGACGCTGTCAATAACCTACTCGCGTATGCTACAGGAAGTAACGCCCCCTCAGTACGTCGCGACAACACCGCACCTAAAGCTCTGGCACTAGCATCGACATGCAAAACAGAACCTTAATCAAAACGCGGCAACTGAAGGACGGGCGGGGAATTAAGGCATATCTTCACCTTATCAAAAGCCTGGACTTGTTCCTGTCCTCAAAAAACGGCTGGTTTTTCTTTTTAAACTTGTTCAAAGCCGCGATAATATTCTCCAGATTAGGGATAAACTTTGCGTAATACCCTATCACGCCAATAAACTTATGGATCCATATTACATATTTAGGGGCGGGGAACAACACAGGCCGAATATGGTCGGGGTCTAACAACATGCTACCGCAAAATACTACGAAACATAGCACTTTAACATGGTCGGAAGCCCAGGTAATTTTGTCGGGGTTAACTGTAAATCCTGCTTTCCCGAAAGCCAACATAACTTCCCGTACATTGTGAACATGCTCTTCAACTGACTAGCTATAGATGATCACTTCGTCGAGGTAGTTGACCACGAATTTGCCCTGAAGTGGCCTTAACACTTCTTCTAAAGCTCGGGAAAGGGCTTGGGCCACAAAGCTAACTCCAAACGGGATGCGGTTCTACTCGTATAAAACCCAAGGCATGACAAATGCCAAAACCTGACGAGAATCTGGATGTAAAACACACTGATGAAATGCATGGTACAGGTCCAACACAGTAAAAAATTGGGTCCCCCTTAACTGTTAAAAAATGTGTTCAGTATTGGGCATAGGAAATGGGACAAACATAATATGCGCGTTCACAGCCTTCTAATCTACGATCTGTCTAAATTCGCCCGCTTTCTTTTTCGGGCGTGAAAAGGCCGAACTGGCATAATAGCTCTTAGATGAAGAAATAATGTTCTCGTCCAACAGCTTACTAAGAATTCCTTAAAAAAATTTTTCTTTATGCGGAATAATGCTATAAGGATTACTTCTCACGAGGGAATTATTGCGCAGGGTAATATTATAAGGTTCCCCATTATACTTCCCAATACGCTCGCTAATCACATCAGGAAATTGTAATTGCTTAGTAACTGACATAGCAAGATGAGCCTG
Source organism: Clitarchus hookeri (assembly GCA_002778355.1). Classification (NCBI taxonomy): domain Eukaryota; kingdom Metazoa; phylum Arthropoda; class Insecta; order Phasmatodea; family Phasmatidae; genus Clitarchus; species Clitarchus hookeri. The sequence continues at coordinate 293,220 of NQII01002173.1, forward strand.
GTGCTTAACCGTGCCTAATGGGATTAATTAAACTGAAAACGGAAAGCGTAAAACGCCACTCTTTACGTCCACAATAGCGCCAGTAAAAGCTAAGTGATGAGATCCAAAAATGATTTCAAAAGACATATCCGGCATTATCAAAAACTCAAATTTCCACAAAATCTCTCATATTTTAAAGGTGGCATGCAAACAAGCACGGACTATAACCACACCGCCATTCGCCAAGCTAAACTTCACGCCCCTGATAGGATTAATCGTCACTGCCCCTTTGGGACTGTTGCGCAAAATGGAATTACAAAAATGTTGATCGATCGAAGTAGCAGTTGACCCAGTATCCATATAAGCTTCTGCGGGATTCCTCCATATGTCAACATTAACCGATGGAAAATTTATATAATTTTTATGCACCACATTAACTTTGCCCTTTTCCCTTTTAGGTAAAGCAGACTGATAATATCCTAAGCCTTTGCACGAAAAACAAACAGCATCTTTACTAGATTTTTGAAACATTCTGAGTATCAGTCTTGCTCTTGCCAGCTGATTAGATTCTTTTATTGTTACTACAGTAATAACGTATGTTCGCCAGATGGTTAGTACGTCCGCAGACGAACCACCTACGGACTGGCGCGGAGTGCACTGTTTGTGTGTTTTGTATACACCCCGTTTCACTAGAGGAAGAACTGAACGAAGACTGCACGCGGATGTTAGTCTTATCCACTAAGATGTTCAAATCACTAAGGCTGGTCGGCGAGGCAGCCAAACATTACGGTTTCGCGCTTAACGTCTGGTAACAAATTATCTACAAACATATCAACAAATTCTCTCTCAGCATAAGGCCTGCCCAATACTTCCACCAAACTGGAAATATCCACAAAATAACTACGTAAGCTGTGTCCCTCTTTCTGTTTGCGCGCCAAGAATGTGCGTCGCAAATCCTCCTTGAGGCAAGTATTGCAACACAAAGACAATACTTTTTCCTTAACCGGGTGCCATTCCCAACTGCATCGCCGCGCCTCCACAAACACCTCTCTCAATTCTTCGAGAACACGCGACATCCAAATAGCGCACAGCTCGCCTCTATTCAACACATCAGTACTGTTGCGCGCTGGCTGCTTCGCATCCCATACGAGCGAGTAAACATAAAGGACAGCAGTTATAACATAGTGGCTTCAGAGAGTCGAAAGGTTGTTTATAATGAACAGGCGAGCTATAGGCCGGTGGCGGCGTATCTGTTACAGACAGCGAGCCGACACGATAATTCTTTTCGCGGCATGCGCTGCTGACCCTGGTTGTATTCATTTCTGCATTTATCTGAAGAATGCTCTGGATTACTGACCTCGTTCTCTAAGCGTGACTCGGGGTGCGTTGAACCATCCAGATGGTCAGGGCGAACGATATAAATGTGTGACAGGCCTCTTAGCCGAGGAGTTGATAAATGAATGATTTTCTGAGTTCCGAGCGATAGAAGACGATCAGCGAGAGAAGTGACCAGCTGAAGGGAAATCTGCGACTGTGAGTATCAAGCAGTGAAGAGTGCGACTGGCAGGCGGGACTATTCGACTAGATGAGTGAGTGAAAGACATTACAAATGGTGACAACAGATAGATTGAACTCATGTTAATAATGAGTATGAGTTAATTGACTGTAACCAAACAGGGACTATTAATAAGGACGTTAATTAAAGTTGAAATAGACATTAAATATTGCACTAACTGTTAAATAAAAAGAGTAATAATGGATACAGATAATTTAATGCCGTAAATAATAGCTGTGTGAATAAATTAGAAATCAAATTTAGTTTAATTTTTTTTATTAAGACCTCCATCACTCGCGAACTCAGATACACCTCTTAAGCGTCCAATGTGACAGTACTTAGCATTTTTTTGAACAGCTACTAAAAACGCTAAAACATACTCGGCCCGGGTATCGCGAAAAACTAGTGTATCAGACAGTACGGGTGCCATTAAAAATATTTGTACAAGAGGGGAGTAGAAGGCAGACCACTATCGTTTGCTGGAGGCAGTAAAAGAATAGTCTCACAAGGTACAGCCATTTTCCGGGCGGCCTGGCGAAGTTGCTCTAAGGTGGCGGTGTTAAAGTCTACGTCAGAAGCCTTAAGGTCACGCAGGATCTGTAGTAACGTTGTCTTCGGCAGCTCCTGTATCAATGAAGTGCCTGAAGGTGACATCTTAGGGCCAGACTAGTGTCTCCACAAAAATGCAAATACCAGAACAACGTTATATATAACGGCCACTAGGAATGAAAAAAAAAAGGTGCGTTAAAAGCACCGGCGCCCCACTCTCCAAAACAGCACAGTGGCGCACTGAATGTACGTGGGGGTGATACGAAGTTCGTATAGCAAAAAAATATGGAGCAGAGATTATCAGGGCGCGATGAATGAACGCACACAACATTCCTCCCTTGTAAAGAAAGCACCTGCTTCAATCAAACTAGTGTACAATTGGCAATGTAGAGTAGCATACATGAGTCTTAAGACAATACGAAAATCACAAGGTATAAAAATAGAAAACAACCTCTGAAATGAATCAAAACCTATTATTGGCATTGACTAGTATTTTATATAGAAAGAATTTCGCTCTTTTACGAATGTTATCCGCGCCACCTCAGGCAAATTTCATAGTCTCACATTATTTTGAAGCTGGTATATACAAAGACTATAAATAAGGCCATTGCGCATGAAAATTTGGAATGTTAAAGATTAAATAGAATTAGAATCATTCAATTTACAACACGCGCAATTCAATACAATTTAAACTATTGTTTAGAGAAAAAGAAATCTTACAAATTAAAATTAATGAAATGAAATGAAATGTAAACGTCAACGATCGGGAAGAAAGGCGGTCATATGCATAACGGGCTCCACTTTAAGAAACTTTACTTTAACTTCAATTAATTCACCGGTGTATGCATGCGTCCAACAACCTAGCCCACTACACACACGCAGGGTAGGGCAAATTAAGTTTACTGGAGTTCAAGCCTACTGCAAACTGCACACTGACTACTCTTGCGACGCAATCATACAGTCGATTCGTATCAAAGGCAAAGAACAAAATCCGTGACGTAAAAAAATAACAAATACTATTTGCAAAAAGAGTAACACTAGCCCACGCGTATACTGGGCTGGCAAAATACCACCAAAATAACACCAATACGACTCAACAAACTCTAATTGCCCAAAGTGTGTTAACATTTCAAAAAGATCAACATTGCGCTTATCTTTGTTCTCGAACGGCAGCTGCTCAGCAGTGATCCATGATCAAGTGAACCAGTCGAAGGATGAAAACGAAAAGAACTTCTTTCCGTCCCCGACAGAACAAGGGGAATACCTCCATACCCTCCACAATTACATAGAGTGAGGTGACACTAGCGCCACGACGAAGCAGACGAGAGTCTTAACCGCAGTAGAACCAATCGGCGAAACCAAATAGAAACTTGATGCGCCAACCTATTGTGCAACATAGTCTGCTACAGCATAACATAAATACAAGCAGCGCTGTCGACGACGCGTAAAGTTATCCACAAATGATCCAAAGGGCTTAACCCTCAATCGTCGCGTTACAGAGTTATTATTTGCCATCCGGCTAAAATTTAAAGTACTGTATATACTCGTGCCAACAATGATTCTCCATTGGCAGCAGCATATCTGTGAAGTCACGTCCTTTCTGACTGAACTGCACGTGACTGGGGCACGCGATTGTGAAGTGTTCATTTACTGGCGCGGAGTTACCCAGTAGTACAGTCATATTAGGGATTTACACTGAACAAATTCACAATTATGTAGGATTGTAGCACTGAGCCTTACTAACAACTTATCAAAAATCAACATCTGTAAAAGTTTTGCTATGGCCGCCATCTTGGAAAATGTCTACCAATTATAAGTTTTTTGACAGTATTTCTAAAGCTGTACAAGATACAAAAAAAATTTCAAAATAAAGTTGTTGAGGGGGGAGGGGGCAAGAAAATTGTATTACATATATATGTACAAATTGCCGTAATATGAAAGCAGTTGTAACTGAAATAATAAATACCATATTTACTGATTACAATATTTCTTCAGAAATATCTATCATAAATCTCAGATAATAATTAAAAACTTTTTTTGTAACTGAGAAAGAATTTATATACATTTTAACAGCATCTATAATTATATTTTATATTAGTTTAAAACGTTAATGCAATGACATTATATGCTGCGTGTTTCAGACGTAATATACACGGACACTTATCAAGCAGACTACCATAGAAAAAATTGGTAACAATGAATTCTGACTACGTCATTTGTGGTTCAAGCCTTAAGGTGGGTGACACTGTTCAAGTTAAAAGAGGATTACAAAGATTAATAGATGTCAGCCTAGAACGAAAGGATGACAAACATATAAATATTATTGATTTGCACGAAGTAGAAGTTCATACAGCTTGTATTGAAAGTTATACTGCGAAGCAAAATATTAAGGCAAGCAAGAGAATTGCTACGGATGTCAAACCATCTAAACCATCTACCCCACAGCTTTGCCTGAAATCCGATATGACACCATTTAATTTTAAAAATGCAGTTTGTTTTGTTCTGAGGAGGCTGAGGCAAAAAAAAAAAAAAAAACATGCGTCGAAATGTTTTTTAAGTAGCAACTCATGGTATGTGGAAAACCATGAACAACCTCTGTGAACAGCTTGGAGATAAGAGGGGAGATGAAGTAAAGCTTCGTATTACGTAAGCTAAAGATTTAATTGCAGTAGAAGCTCGCTACCATTTCGATTGTTTGACATCATTCAAGAATATTACTCGAAATAAAAGTGTAGGTCGACCAAAGGTCAACATTGTTCTTTTGTTGACTCAAACGAAGAATTTCAGTATTCCACGCAAGACATCAAATAAGTAATGAAGGATTTATCGGGAAGCGATGTCAATATTAATTCTGACATATCTGAAAGAGCCTCTTATGAAGCATCATCAGCCGAATATTTGTTGCTCTAACTTACCAAATAATTGTTGTATATTTACCTTTAAAAATACTGTGGACAAAGGTTTAACAAACAACCGGTACAATGAGAGAAAAACCGATCCCGGAGAAGAAAAACTTACAATTGTGGCCACCGCTGCTATATTATACGAGATGATATACGAGCTATGATGTATGAAATAATGAACTGTTCTTCATTTTCTGCAATGAAAGAGGATGCTTGTAATTTTGTCCCAAAGTCACTTCAGCATTTCACTGAAATTGTTACCAAAAGGAAGAATTACACAGTACCAAGATATTTTCACCGGAAACAGATTGTTATGAACCACATTATTATAGGTGCTTGCAGACTTCGTTCTTTCTCGTCAACTGTCCACTTGGCTTTGGTCGTGCTCTTGAATAGGAGGCATGCGTCAAAGCGCCTAATAGACATTTTACATTCTCTGGGTTTATGCTCTTCATGTAGTGAGACTAATATTTATTTAAACCGTGCAACAGTTTACGCTCAAACCTGTTGTTAAAGATGGTGCATTTTGTCGGTTCGTGTTTGACAATGCAGATTTCAATGTTCGAACACTTACTGGACTTGGTGCTTTACATTATCTTGGCGGACTGAAAAGTGTTACACCATCGACTGCTGTTGGTACAACTTCCGCTTTTCCACGTGATAAATGTGCCACGGTTGACAGTAAACAAAGTAACCAGATACCAATAGTATCTTATAAGATGCCTACAGTATCAGGATTTAAAACAGTCTCACTGGAAGAAAGTGTTGTTACAGAAGAGGATTTAAATGAAATAATGAAGGCATTTACACTTGACTTACTCTGGACTACAGGTTACATTAACTCAGATAATATTCCATCATTCTGGAATGGATATATGCAGCCCGCAATGTGTCAAACTGGAAGTGTGGTTACCCAAACAATTCCTATCCCATTCATCAATCTCAGTCCTTCTAATCTGACGACTCTGTATTCTGCTTTGAACTTTGCTGCGAAACAATGCGGTCAAACTAATCAACCTTGTATAGATACCTTTGACCAGCCACTGTACGTTAAATCAAGTGAAATTGTGTTATCGGCTGACAAGGATAGTATTATAAGTAGTGTTATCGTTAGAATTGGTGGATTTCACTTACTTATGTAATTTCTTGGCTCAGTGGGATATGTTATGAACGGAAGTAGAATCAAGGAGCTATGGCAGACGGTGTATGCAAAAAATTCTATTCCGCTCATGTCACCATGTTGCTCGAGCTGTACGTGCTCACATTCTGACTGAAATTGCTTTAATATATATTATCTCGGAGAATGATTCATGCAGCACCTTAATATCTTATAGCATTCTAGAACTAAGCGCTCGGGTATTTAACTATGAAGTTACCACTTCTGAAGTACTTTCTAATGGGGAACTGTTATTTTCTGTAGAAGAGTTTGAAAACAAGTTGAACAGCATGGTACACAGTGGGACAAAAAAACTTTGGTTGATGTACCTCAGGCAAATTCTTCTCATACTTAAATTCATAAGAGCAGAACGAACTGGAAATTGAGCATTACGTTTAGGCAAATTAAAAAAATCAAAGCTCTCTTTCATTCTGCACGACACATGCTGTATGCTAAATCAACCTAGCTTTACCTACAACTGATGTTGGACTTAGAAAATGACATATCAGCAGGACATTTCAAAACGTTTTCTGAAGAAGGCTATTTTACTGTAAGACGCCATGAAAAGTTCTGGCCTGGTGTGTGGACCGACATGGCAATAGAACAGCCGTTAATGAGAAACATGAAAACAATTGGTGGTGTTACAAGGGCCGTGGTTTTAAAGATGACACTGTCATGAAGTGGATACTTTGTGCTCCAGTTTCGATTGATGTTGCTAACTCCATAGATAAATTCATTGGATTATCCCATGAAACATCAGAGCAGCACATAGAACTGAGAGACAGCAGAATGAAAATTGACTTAAAAAATAAGCAGGAATTTGTTAACTGGTTGAAAAACCACAACCCTTTCGGTCAGATGACAGATAAACTTACATTCTTTCTTCAGGTGTTGTAGGTGATACCAGTATAACATGCGATATGGTGGTTGAAAAAGGCATGGCTACCATGAAATCTCTATATGGGAAAACGTTTGCTGATGTACATAGAAAAACAAGAGTAAGACCCCTGGCAGCAGTTGCTCTAGCCATAGAAGTGATTCTGCCATAGAAGTGAGGGGAATTTATGTCCCAGTAAATATACAGCAACTGTTTAACAGAATGATTTGCCTGAACAGTGACCCTGACAAATTAAAGATATATTTTTAGTACGAGCTAGCGCCTATGCCACCTGCACTTTTTCCATGATTGTTTTATGCTAAAGGGCACAAAATCATCTTTGGTGTCAGTTTTCAAGACAGAAGAAAGAACTTTGAATGCGACTATGGAGGATAAAGGACACTTAATAAATTCTGTTGTGTTAGATGGGTACTCCAATTGTCAAACTACAAAAGAGGAGTAGCAGAAAAACTCCAGACCACTAAAACATCACCAGTCATTCAAGTAAATGATAACATGTGTAAGTCTTATTCTTAGTCAGAGTTTTTGTCTAACAAAACAAACAAAAAACCTCTAATTAAAGCACTAGCCCTCCATTTGCAAAAAAAGTGGATTTGTTGTACACCAAGAATTCGCAGATGCTGATGTGAAAATTGTGTCAACTGTATTACAGACTTGTGCAGGTGGAACTTCAGTCATTGTAGTTGGACAAGATACTGATATTTTGGTACTTTTAACATCACTGTCTTGTAACATTGAAAACCTTTGGTTCTTAAGGCCACACAGTGGGAAGAAAGGAGAAAGCGTCTTTAACACATTGAAACAACCAAAAATATTCAAAGGTAACACTGAAGTGCTTCTTTCTGTACATGGCTATGGCTGGATGCCACACCACATCCAGCATTTTCAGAAAAGGGAAAACTAAGGCATTGCAGTTACTGGAGGAAAACGTTGAGTTAAGAGAAACAGTCAAGATAGTTAATCTATCCAATGCACCTAAAACAGAGATAGCTAGAGCTGGTTAGGAGTTCACATTGGCGTTGTATGGAGCACCTGAAAAGAAATCTTTGAATGAATGCTGGTACTTCTCCTACAATAAAATTACATCAAAACAACAAATTTAATCCAAGTTCGACATAGCCTCTATTCCACCAACATCACCAACTGCTTCCCTCCACTCATATTGGGTTTACCTGCAGGTTCAACAATGGTTAGTTAATTAACTAGACCCCTGGGACTGAGGCTGGGAACTCAAAGAAAATACATTCATTCCGATTTTAACAACATTGCCTGCGGCACCCGATGAGTTATTACAATTAATAATGTGAAAGTGTCAAGTTTCCTTTCAAACTTGTGAATGCAGAAGAGCAGGACTTAAATGTACAGAGATGTGTGCCTACTGTGAAGGAAGATCATGTGATAACACTACATCTGTTAATATGACATTATGATACAGAGGTAGGTTCAGAATAGCTATTCATGTCTAAGGAAGAAATTTTCTATAGTGCTGTGTCGAGAAGAGTGACGCTCCCCGCGTCCATGTATTTTGGCCGTCAGAACACACGCGCTAGCGAAGCTTGCAGGCGGTCAACACCAATAAATATTAAGGGTGGCGGACGTGTCCAAAAAGGATCCCGCGCCTCACAGCTGCAAAGGCGGGCCACCAAAGCTTTCTGCACGTGCCCCTGTCCTGCACCTGCAGACGGCATCCGGAGGCAACGGAAGGCACCAGGGCGCGGACACAGCTGCACTGTGCAGCTGCCCAAGAGACGCCGAGGTCCCACGGCCCCAGGCTTCGCCGCAATAAACCAAGAAAGCTTTTAGCGGGCTTACGAGAAGAATAGCAGCATATCCGGAGACAAGGGAAGGACCACTGCGGGCGCTGATCCAAAGACCACCCGCCAAGTAAGCACGTGCAGAACGAGACAATGAAACGGCCATACCAGAACCGAAGGACCACGCTGGGCAGCCCGAGCCCCAGACACGTGTTTT
>NQII01002173.1:305895-324037 GCA_002778355.1 Clitarchus hookeri
AAGCGCGAACAGAGACACGGGACAGTTGGTCGGAGGTCCGTCCGCGAGACGTCCGGTGTTCGGAACCGGACGACGGGAGTTCGACACGAGCAGTCAGTGGGAAACATAAACGAATCCAGCAGTGAGTCAGTCGGGAGGAGTCAGTCAGAGTCAGTCCGGAGGGCGGAACGAGAGCAGTCAGTGGAGCCCACAGCTCCTCGCGCCTCGCCCAGCGGTTGCTGCGGCAGCCGACGAGAGTCCGAAGGCGCGGAGCGATTCCGAAAGAGCCAGCCGACATCAGACGCAGAGTCCTGCCAGTCCAGTTCACCAGATCTCAACTACGGGACCAGGTACCAGCACAGCAGCCAGATAAGTACAGTCATCCAGCGTATGTGAAGGACCCTGAGTAGTGTTCCGCGAGTGCTACGAATATCTGGAATCACCCAGAAAGTACGAAGAAGATTCTCCCCCCCCCTCGACGCGAACTATACGTAATCTACGTACAGGAACGGGAGGGAGTTGTCTCGAGAACTTGTGTGCCAATTAACTTGTTTTCAAGCAATAATAAAACTAGATTGTTTTTTTTTTGAACCCCAATCGCCCTGTGTTTACTTCAGTAGTAAATTGGTCCTCTAGACAACAGTGTCAATCACCTTCCTCCAAAACCACAGCTCTAGGAGTTGTCAAGAGTACTGGAAACACTTTGCCATAATATTTGTACCTACGTACCATAAGGACAGTACAAATAACAGGTATGAATTCGACAGTTATGTTTGCTCTTTTTCTTGTAAGTGTGTAAATATTAAAGAATGGCTAACACATTTGGTACTATTTTCTTCGCTTTTTCTCCCTCTACAACATTAAAATATTTTTTTTATCTTGTACAGCTTTTGAAATATAGTCAAAAAACCTATAATCGGCAGACATTTTCCAAGATGGCGGCTATAGCACAACTTTTGCAGGTGTTGATCTTTGATATGTTGTTAGTATGGCTTACTACTAGGATTCCACAACATTTCTGCTTCTTGTAAAATTTTTCAAGGTTAAGCCAATTTATTTTCTTAAAATAACCGTACTTCAGGGCTTGTCAAATACAGTATGGTCCAATGACAAACGTATTCCAAAGATACACGTGTTTAAAGTTTAACTTGTCCTCAAATAATAACGCGAATTTGGCAGGTCTCTAGTTATCTGGTAAGAGTTCAACATTTTTACTATTTGTATTATCATAAGCGACAAAAACACCAGCCCCGCACACTCCTACTACACTTTCTCGGACGAGTAGTTCATCACAAGTCACAATACTCCGATGCCAGTCCACACGTACCATATTTCGGAAACACTGCTGAACATTTCTGGACCAGCCACCAACGACGCATTACACAGCACAACTTGCCCGGCACTGCTTTGCGCAAAATCTTGTAATCCAGCCTCGGCACCTAATTAAAGTAGGATAGAACACAAAGGCCGCGAGACTTTGCTCATTAGCGAAGGGCGTGGTAGGACTCAGGGTAGCAGACTGCATCCCTTGTTGCCTTGCCACACACGTGACCGGGAGATACTGCGTCTGTCACACGCAAACAAGAATCAATTACCTGCAACTACAAAACTGCTACAAGTTATGAATGCTGAACATGAGCATTTGCTCACAAATCCTTTCGGCCACATATTAATTCCTGGGTTCAGTCGTTGCAAACACGTAATTTTTTTTTTGTGTAGTCCATTCAAGGTTACTTCCAACTTTTCTGATGACCTGCTTAAGTTCTACGTTCAGTCTATTCCTCCACCTCGTGCATACAAAAATAACAAATTACACAAAAAAAACACACCGTTTTTGGCGCACTCAATTTAAGAATATTTTGCATGATAATTTTTTTGTACTAGGCTTACCAACACATCAGTTTTCTCCCTGCATTTATTCGAAATATTTTAATTTATATATAAAATGCAGGTAAAAGTCCAATTTAACGAAAAATAAAACACTTTTATGTTAACAGAATTATAAAACGATTGTAATACGTGAAATATTTAAGAAACAACTAAACACGTCATATATGGGGTGAGTTTTCAAAGGAGTGATTGATAAAGTGTGAGGATACTGTGAAATAGACTTCCGCACTCGTTCATTTTGGTGAATCAAGTAAAATTATTTATTGGGTTTTATTTGAAAAAAAAAAAAGGCCATTGGAAAGAAGGTTAGAAAATCAATTTTGTAATAAATAGTTTTGATGATCGATTCTGTGTTTAGGTACACAGAGGCGGAATGGCAAGGCGGTTCCTTTGATGTGCTCGTACACTTTCCCTGATTGACTGCGCGACGCTCTGGGGACAGGTCTCGTGTCTGGTTGGCTAATGCGCGCTGCGCATATTGGCTGGGCAGCCAGCTGGCGAGTAAGGTTAACGGGCGCTGACCTGTTGCTGGTCGGTGAAGCCTAGGGGCTTAGAGAGGCGTAAATATTTCAGGACAAGTTGTGTTCCAAAACACTTAATTTCAGAACCACTTTCATGATTGGATAATTTGAATTGTTACGCGTGTTATATGTCTGTCCGCGAATCACAGACGGTTAGAATCGGAGAAACTTAATTCCGATTGGCACACTCACGTATCAGCCATTCTTCACACAAAACCAAGCAGCCGACAGCCAAATGAAGACTGCAAGTGTGCACATAGGATATTGAAGTCTAGCCTCCACGTAAATCATACTGCGAAAAACAGGTGGCCCTAGTGATGCCGTTTTGCTGGCGTGTGCTGTTTGAGTTCGCTGTTTAAGCGGGTTTTTCATCTCTGTGCAGTTAGCGACTGTGGGACAGCAGCTAGAACAGTTATACTCTTCGTTCTCAACTGAGCTATCATGCTTAGGGGAGGGGGGGGGGAAGTGGGCGCGCAACACATGAACGTCTGCGGCGCCCGTGCTGGTCAAGGCTCCCACGTGCCTGAAGTTGTTTTGCGCGTTCAAGGCCCAGAAGCAAGGGAGTTCTTTTCCCAACATATCCTAATTCTAAGTGCTAAGTGTACGTCCAAGGTATGCAGAATATACATGCACTTTTTCTCCTACCTCTGAAAGAAACTGTGCAGGGCAAGCTCGAAAAAATGTGATTTTCCCCCCAATTTGACAATTTTTTTCTCTTTGACTACACTAAGCATGGTAAAAGCAAAACTATGTGGCATTAGATTATTGTTTCTTTTATTTTTTTTCTCACAAAAAGTTTTATACCTAGGACATTAGTCTTCTTAACTACACTATGATGAGGCAGGCTAATGTATTTCGTCCTTCATGCATGTCCGCAACATTGAATCGTCATCGCCTGTAGAACTGCCAAAGTCACATAGTCAATAGCGATGAACGTGTTTATTTTCAACGGACGCGTTCTCGTATACCCGAATAAAATACTTTGACCAACTTGGATATAAACTAGCTGCATTAAATGCAGTTTAAACGAAGTGTATGTACATACATCTCAAAACACCTACATACATAAACATTGTTCTAACCTCAAATGTTGCCCGCATTGTTTTTGATAGTGGTATTGGCAAAAAACCAGTCCAATATTGGAACACTGAGAGTTGATATTACACAGAAAGAATTCGTATACTATACAATTTTCCTTCTTACGGTCATGTCAGTAGGCGATGGAACCGTTATAGAAGGAAACTGTGGTTCCCCGGGAAATCTCCCCGGCCATCGGCAACGTCCGCCATATCTCCCATTCGCAATTCATTTTGAAGTTATATGACAGATTTCATAGGCTACAGATGATATACAGTCAATTCAGGGTTACTTCCAAATTTTCTGAAGCCCTGCTGAAGTACTACTTCCAGGATATTCCTCCACATCATGTAAATAAAGCTTAGCCGAGTACAGAAAATTACACCAAAGGGACAACGCACCACAATCGTGCGCACACATTGTAATAGTGTTTTGCATAAAGCTATTTATTACAAGTCATTACCAACACACACATTTTCTCCCTGTTTTAATTCATATTGATTATAAATGAAATATTATAATTTATGGATAAAAATAAGTAAAAATTTTATTCCATCAAAAATATTGTATTTTTATGTTAACAGACGTAGGTATATAACGCTTATGAAACACAACATATTTAGTGAGTGAAAGAGTAAAGAGGTTTTGGGCGGCTTTTAACATCAAGGTCTTGAGAGCCGATGAGGGTGAAGCGAGGTGAGAATGGAGCAGTGCCGGAATGAAGGGACTGGGGAAACGGGAAATTCCCGAGAACATGTGCCGACCAGAGGCATCGTCCAGCACGATTCGCACATGCGAGTAGTAGGAAAATGTAAGTTCTGAGTCACCTGGCGTCCTGGCGGGGAGCCGGCAGCCACAGTGGTCATATTGGTGATCAAATGACACAGCTACCTCATCCTGTGTCATTTCTCGTCAACAGTGTCCATCTTGTTTTTCCTTCAAAATTTCCCTTTTTTCCCATTTTTCCCTATTCCCAACCTTTTTCTCTATCATTCCACTAAGTTTTTTCATGCTCTATCATTCCATCATGTATTTTCATACTTTACCATTCCTTTCTGTATCTCTCTCCCACGCCTTTTCTCTCTCATGCCTGCTCTATCATTCCACTTGGTTTTCTCATGCATTGTCTTCTCTCTCTCTCCCACCTAATTTTTTCTCTCTCTTGCCTTCTTCATCCTTTACCTTGGAAGTTCCCTCGTCTGCTATAGGTGGCCATCTTTAATTCTCGCACCTGCCTGCCTCCAGAGTGTGTGTGTTTGGTGAACCCAAGTTCTACCGGTCGAAGATAGGAGTGCTGTTATTTGTGCAGCCAACTTGTGTGTTGGTAATCATGTCGCCTGCAGGGGTGCGCTAGCATCGGGGAGTTTAGTTCTATTGGCGCACAGTGGTTCGAAACGTAGTTTTCCGCACCAAAAATCAGAAAAACCTTGAAAACTATTAAAAACAATTTGTAATACATAAAATCAACTTTATAAAATATATTACATTTTTAGATTCTACAATACTTTAGTGGACTACAAAATGCCATGACTAGTTTTTAAGCATCGTACAGTTTAACAAGCTGCAAAATATTATACTGTTACTATTTAATCACAGAATAGCAAGTGTTACTTCCTAAAATTGAATTCAGACGAAGTTTTTCAGAAATTAATTTTAACAGTGTAGGGAAAGTTATCTAAGTATTGGGTTGTACAACGTTGCACACCCCTCCCCCTTTTTTTTTGCAGTGCTGCATGACACGACAAATACCTAATCCAAAAATCATGGCCGTGCGAATGTTTTCGTCGTGCTGACGTCGGAAATATCTTGTAATTTATTGGCTATTGCGTATCGTGTTTGTCGGAGCTATGTGTGTCCGGCAATAGTGTGTTATGTTATGATTATGACATTTTGTTGATATTTATCCTTAACGGGGATATAGGGGCGTAACAAGTTATTGATAAGAATTATGTAATGAACACTATATAAAAGAGGTTTATTTAACATTAAGTTTGTACAATATTATTTTAATATAAATATGATTGAATATGAACGGGGGGAGCTTAAAAAATATACTGATATATTAAATGATATTATTTTATAAAGATTTAACCATCCACGTTCTGAGTAAAGCCTAATTTGAGAGTCCCCACCTTGTTAATGATTCCGGAGGCTGATTAAGATGGCGGAAGTCGACGGCCGGACACAGCCATCTTCAGTGGTCTTCTCGTTCCAATGGCCCGACGACAAAAGACACCTCCCACGGACTACACTGTCCTATATCGGCTGCGTTGTCCCTGTTTACTGGCCGGTGGAGGGGCTTTCTGTGGTTTGCGATTTCATAACTAATTTCAGCGATCGCGGCTCGTGTCCTGGATACATAAGTGAAAGTGTGATCAGGCAGGCCGCTCAGCTAAGGGCCTGACCACAACTCGTATCAGTTAACGTATTGTTTTGAGTATAGTGTTTAAACCGATGACCACTTAATTTAGTTGAAAAACGCAAGATTTAGAATTGGCGACAGCAACATACATAGCCTACTAGTTTCCAAGAATTTCATAGCACGACTTTGATCGAACAACCTGCAAGGTATTCATAATATTTTCGCGAGACGTCAGGGTACACAATCTGCAAGAATAACAAAATGAGCAGGGATTACCTTCAAACGTTTTATTTAAAAGTACATCGACACGCGTCATGAATAGGTAATAATAAATTAATGTCAAGGGCAACACACACAACTTGTGATGATACAGAGCGTTTGAAATGCGCAAAGAAACAAATGTAATTGAGGAATTTAGAGACTGCGTTCGACGTGAACACAATATCATTTAAAACGTTATATGGTAATGAATAATGGTGTAAGCTCGAAGACACAGGTGCGCGAGTGATGCCGTGCAATGACAGTTCATCTGCGAAGGTGGCTTTCAGCATCGGTGATTAGCTCGCAGCGCTGACAACGGCGTGGGGACTCAGTACTGAAGCGGTTTGCCTACTTCTCCTTATCGGCTTTGTGACTTACGCCGTTCTTGCATCGCCCTACTCTCGCTCTCCCACCCACTAAAGGCTCAAGCTCATTAAGTTGCAGCGACGGGAGATGCTGCCGCGCACTCGTGTTGGTTGATCTCGGGGGAGGGAGACCCAGAAGCCAAGCCGCCTGTGTCACATGTCTATTGCAATCAGTATTTTCCTTGTGAAGTTCCAACACAATATGGGAGAATGTCACACAAGAGAAATGGCGTGGTGGTTCTCTCGACGCGGGAGTACGCATAATCTGACGCGAGGCTATGGATCGAGACCTCTCGTCCGATTGGATACTGAGTGCTGCAGAAGATGCCCTGTTGGTAAAGACGTGGAAAATTCGTGAGTTAAATGACTGTAGGTTAGTTTCGCACTCTTATGTACAGCTAACAAATATCAACACCTCATTGGTTGCTTGTTGTCTCAGAGGAAGACGATGATTGGGTCTCCATTTTATTTGTTGTTTAGTAATGGCTGAGAGTTGTTCAGGACGCAAAGTACTTTAGAATACAGAGGGAGAATAGTTACTTGTGCTGCGAACTCCAGCCGCACACGCCAGCAAAATGGCGCCACTAGCGAGCCACATGTCGAAGCGCCGTTCACCAATCAGCGCCTGGTAACTTACTCGTCAGCCGGCAGCCCAGCCAGTAATAGACCTTTCGCAGCACGCAGTAACCAATCGGATCCAAGCCCCATTCCCACAGCCTCGCGCAGCCAATCAGAGAATGGAGTACCACCCTACCCAGGCTGAACATCCCAACCGCCGCAGGCTAAGTGAGGCTCTATACGTGAATACGCAATAATTTAGATGTGCTAGTTAAAATTAAGATCATTGAACGAGCCACAAAATTTCCTGAGTTCCTCACAATATGTAACAGAAACAAAGATTATCAAATGTTTATAAAGAGGGTGCAATTAAATAAAAGCATATACCTTCGGTTGAGGTAATTTTATTCAAATTACCTACTTAAAAACAACAACCCATGTAACAAACTTCAGTTAAGGTGATGTAAAATAAATAAAAATTTAATCAAACAATAAATGTGGCTAACAAATATATACCTTTTTCATTTTTAAATAAATTGTAACACTATATATCTATATATATATATATATATGTATGTATATATGTGTATATATATATATATATATACAATTTCAACACTAGACATTTAATAAGTGGGGTCCCAGGATATACTTGAATTAAAAGTTAAACAAAATTCTGTTTTTATAACACAACAGCGGATATAATTTTTTTAGAATAGGTTAAAAAGAGTCCTAAATTTGGCGTGCACATGCATGATGCATAATAATATAAGAATGCTGAATCATATCTGCTAAGTTTGCTGGTCCACTGGTGAATCTGGTAGAATCCCCAATCAGAAGGTAGTTATGAGAGAGGCACTGTGTCTCGGTTAACGGGGTTGCAATCGAACCTACTCCATTACTTCAGGCTTCCATTGCCAGAAGGCCCAGGGACAGCGACCCCAAATCCAAGGACTTTCGTGAACCGCTCTTTAAGAAAACAATTTAACTTTTATAGAAATTGTGAAACAAAAATAACACGAGAATGAAAATCAACATTAAACACACGCCGTTAATACTCATCAACAGAGGTAGTCAGTAAAAATATCACGACATAATGTTGTAAAAATTTCGTAAATACTTGGAGATCGAATTTCTGAGTAGTTACATGACTCAAACTATGTTACCAAAAGGAAAGGTATAAAATCAGCACGTTCCAATTTTGCGTAAGCGATCTTCAATATACCAAATGTGACACTACACATGCTTATTCTTGCCACTTCTAGATACATAGAGATCGCTAGAACGATCATAGTGCAGCGAAACAAACATACGTTGTACTAAGATTATTCATAAATAAAAATTTCGTTAATAAAAACATATGGATCCAAATAATATCACTAAAGATATTCTTGCAGTTAATTATGACAATGTAGACTTGATATTTAATGTACAGAATTAAAGTGCCAACAAAAATGTCATAATTTATGTTTACCATGTTAAAACTGACCAAAGACAAAGGTTTACAATATAAATTTCAGAATATTTTATCACATATTTAACTTAAATAAAATTGTCGTTTAATTATTTACGTTTAAATTATTCATTAGTGACTGCCATTTTGGAATGACAGAATATTTTACAATAATTTTCCAACAGTGCACAACAGGTGGCAGTGGAAACCAGGAGCAAGTTTTATAAACACGAAATTAACTGAATGATAACAAAAAAACATACCAATTACCAAACAATGTGTGCCGAAAAATTAAAAAGGCAAATTGCGTACGCTAACATCAAAGGAATCGCCACGCTATTTCGTCACTGTGTAATTATCTAGTCTGTGCCTATAGGCTGTTTACGGTTATTTAATCACTTTTGTAATCAACTTTTGAAAACTGTCACTGCCACTACCTAGATATATTAAATGAGCATATTGGCTAGCATGAGCCCAGTAAAGTTTGTAACAATGGAGAGAAAGTAATTAGATTTATTAACGTTGAATTAAAAGAGCTACGTAAAAATTTGTGAATACTGAAATTATTTCTTTTGCATTCTAAACGTTGAATTGAAAGTGTTATGTAAACATTTTAAATACTAAAATTATTTATTTTGCGTTTCGAATTTTTGACGCATATCAGTGTACGAATAAGTAATTTTGTAAAGAATTTATATATTTTTTTAAAAATAATTTTACAGGTTAACTCGACCAACGCATGATTAAAGTGATTAGGCATATGGCAATGTTAACTCTATATATGGTGGAAGAATACGCAATGTGCACACAAGTAGATCTTCATTGCTTTCAAAAGTGTTCAGTTTACAGCGAACAGTCTTTACGTAGCAGTGCTTTTACGTAATATCTACTCTCTTTGTTAGTATTTTTTTTTAATTCCCCTTCTTCCCACAGCCTATGTATACATTCTCCCATCACTCGGAAAAACCGTCAGGATTTTTCTAATTTCCTGAGAAAATAAATATTTTTTACGATTCCGTTCTTCGAACTCAGATCCCTACGCGGTGTCTAACAGTTACAGATTGCTTAAAACTTTGGACCAGTTGTACATGAATACTAAACAGAAACTAACGTACGAACTGCGTTAATAAGCTTTGAAAACTCGCGCCATTATTCGAATTGCAAACCTCTTATCTCAGTCTGATTCCTATATCCGTTTGCTAAAACTCGCGTCCCGCCTTTATTATACATTCCTGAAAGTCTCCGAAACACTGGTAACAATTACCAGCTTGAGGGCTGGCAGTCAACAGGACGTTTTACTGCGTCGGGTTCAGGGAGAAAACAGTTGAGATAAACGAAAAAAGATTAAATGAAAGGCCAACATATTTTGTGAATTGAACGGCATGGGAGCACAGCCAGAAAACCCACGTACCGTGTACGCACACTAAGAAAACCCACGCGCCCTGTTCGCACGAGCAGAGGTTCCCAGAAAATACACAGTTATAAACAATTATACGAATTAACTTAATTTTATATAGCATGTGTGTATGAACAGGTCAACATCCTGAAAGCCACTAGCATATACAATAACATTCTGAGCCTAGCGTCATTATTCAAACTGTGAACTTCACTAGAATGTATTTATGTTGCCAAAATTATCAGACAGAGGAACGCAGATAGGTCGGACGATCTTGCCTACTCTGCAAGGTATAATTAATACCCAGCCTGAGAGTTATTATTTACATTATAATTATTAGTAGAAGGGAAATTAATCTGGGGCAAGGGATGGGTAATGGAGACTGGGGGACTAACTGGCGGCCATCTTCGATGTAGTCACGACGAAACATCATGCTCTGTCATTCGTCGTCAACAGCTGCCATTTTGATTTTCTCTCGAACTTTCCTTTCTTTCCCTTTTCCCTATTCTCAACCTCCTGCTCTGTCATTCCAACTTGGTTTTTCATGCTCTGTCATTCCATCTTAGTTCGTTCATGAACTATCATTCCATCTTTGTTTTTTAATGCTCTGTCATTCCATCTTGGTTTTTTCATTCTCTGTCATCTCATCTTGGTTTTTCAGTCTCTGTCATTCCATCTTGGCTTTTTCATGCTCTGTCATTCCATCTTGGTTATTCCATGCACTGTCATTTTATCTTGGTTTTCTCATGCTCTGCCATTCCTTATTTTGTCTCCCTCACCCAATTTTCTCTCTCTTTTGCCTTCTAGGTCCACCATCTTGGATGCTCAAAATTCCCTCACCATCGTCTGCTGTAGACGGTCATCTTTAATTCCCGCGCCCACCACACCACGTGTTAGGGAGTGATGGTGATCACCAGTGCGCAACCATAGTAGTCTGCTGTAGGCGGCCATCCTTTCTCGCGCCCACCACAAGAGAGTGTGCTTGCTGATAACAAGTTCTACCGTTCGTGGCTAGGAGCGCTGGTATCGGCACTTCCATCTTGTGTTGGTCCTCTCGTCGCCTGCAGGAATGTGCCAGCATGTCCATTGTTAGTTCAATTTGCGACCACTAGGAGCGCTGGAATGTTTTTATTTGGTTGTTTCGGAACTCCATTGTATGACCTCCATTTTCCCCCAGGACCTTGTGTGCCCGAATCAGCTAAAATGTACTGTGATGCATGCGGATACATTAGTTGATGCTCAGACGTTGAGAAGATAACATCGATTTGGAAGTATTCTCTCACTATACAGTTAAGATGAATTGCGAATACGAAACCTGCTTTTGATCTCAACGATCATGGACCTGTGACCTGCATCATCGCTACCTGGTTGTTGTCAGTGCCGATTCTACAATAGGGTTTTCACTTTCGATCAAAATGCTCGACAGCACGAGAGAAACGCCTGTACGATTAGTCCTTTTCGCATGAGGAAACATTTCGTTAGTGGCCACATGCGGTTTATGCAAGCGACACATTGAAGAACAATATCGAGAACTGCAAGGATCTGTCTTTTGAAAGCCATCAAGTGTTGCCACCAATAACTCATGCTGCATCGCTGGGTACTGATTACACAGGCGACTATGATGAGACAATTAATGCTATAGCTGAAATGAGTGACCTGCGTCGTACAGTAGTGTCGGTGCGCGAAATATACCAATGCAAGACTTTCGCATGAAATCGAAGAACTTCAAAATAAACAGCCATCAGCTCTAAATACTGATGGCCATACAACTCCTGATTAAAAGAAGAGTGAATTTAATACAGAATACAAAACAGGAGGTGAAGATGACCATGAATACATCATTAATATTAGTGAACATGAATACAGTGATGGTGCTGAAGATGACGGCGATTTTATCGATGCTCTTTAGCACCCCATCACCACATTTTCGGCCACGAGCGACATTAAGAAGGTAGAAGACGCTGAGAACACTGGATACATATTTACCGAAGACCCGAACGTACTTGTTGATAGACTCAGACATTTGATTGCTTTGCAACAAGGCGGAGATTTCTCACAAATTAACGAGATATCTTCAACTATTAGTGAATTGAAGATCCCATGATGCGATGAACTGTTTTGTTCTGAAATGGTAATAAGTAAAATAAGAATAACATTTTTTTTATAAATAAAATAAATTAGTTTTAATATTTTTGTGTGTCCTATCCTTTCATCCCTCACAACTTTAAAGTGGTTCTGTGAGCACTCAACCATTAAAGTAAATATCCGCATATAGGATATTAACGAAGACTTAAGTATAAAAAAATTCAAAGACAGTGGACTGCACACAAAACATTAATTCAGTAGACATGTACAAATTTGGAGACAGTTGTTGAATGAATTTAATTTCTATATGTAGGCTTATGGGTGGGGAAAGACTACAAACCGAAGGGTTGATCGAACGATCGAACAAGGAATAGGGACTGATTGAAGTATTGGTGAGGATTGATAAGGATTACTGGAGATTGCTGAGGAGGACTGGTTAGGATTGGTGAGGATTGCAGAGAATTGAAGAGGATTACTGTGGATTGATGAGGATTAGTGAGGAATACAGAGGATTGCTGAGTATTCGTGAGGATTTCTGAGGAGGCTTACAGAGAACTGCGGAGGAGGATTGCTGAGGATTTTTTATGATTGCAGAGGAGTATTGCTGAGGATGTGTGAGAATTGGTGAGAATTGCGGAGTATTTCAGAAGATTGCGAAGGATTGTTGAGGATTGCTGAGAACTGCTGAGTATTGGTGAGGATTTATGAGTATTTGTGAGGATTTATGAGTATTGGTGAGGATTTATGAGTATTGGTGAGGATTTATGAGTATTGGTGAGGATTTATGAGTATTGGTGAGGATTGTAGAGGATGATTGCTGAGATTTGTTAAGGAGGATTGCTGATGATTGTGAAGGAGGTTTGCTGAGGATTGGTGAGGATTGCGGAGGATTTAGATTGAGTGAAGTATTGATGGCTGAGAAGAGAACGAAACATAAGGACTGTTTATCACCCGAGTTGACCTCGTGCATTCCAAATCTCAAAGGTCTAGCACTATTGGTTCGTAAACCATACACAACTTTGCATATACAAGTGTTAGCAGATGCTGATTTATACTATGACTAGCGGTGCCAGCTGCTTCGCTCGCGTGGACTACAGAATTATTGTTAAATGTTTTTTTAAAAATAAAATCCATGCTTTTTATACTGTTCCTGAAAATGTCTGCACATGCTTTTCAATCTGAATGAGAGCAAGGTGAAAAATTTCGTCATTGAATGTTGCTTGTGAATTAAATTGTAAAAACGGTTATTAGTATTTCTCTTTTATAGATAGATATATGCTACTACGGAGTTTTTTTAGGTCTTTTTATTCTACACAATTCTTTACGACATGAGATATTGTTCCATATTTAACGGTTTAGATAACGTATTGCAAGAAAGCTCGCTGGCGGCAAACGTTTTTCCGACTTGATTCACTATTATCGTCACTGCTTATTCCTTATGTTAGTTACCTTAACAAAATGTATACTAAAACCTGGCCAGAGAACATAGCTATGAATTAAAAAAAAACACGTAAATTGGATACGTGGTTCTCGAGTGATAAGCGCATTAACAGACAGAGAGATAGAGATACGTTGAGTTTTATAATATGCATAGTTTTCATACTAGTGCAGGTAGTTGCTGCTCGTGTGATAGGCTTGGATTGGTCACATATACAGACATTAAGGAAAAATCCGAGTGGCATATTTATGCCCACAAAACAGTCGAGGCAGTGAACAATTAGCAGATTCTGACATCGTGTTATAATTAGACTTCAAGAGAGGAGACCAAAAATTAAGTAACCGAACGAGAGATTTTTTGCATTTTTCCGCCATTCTCTATGTACAATTGCTGTACAAATTAAAAAAAATTTGAAAATATTTTTTATTAGTTAAAAAAGAAAGAATATTTTAAATCATATAAGAGCTACAGATTTTCGATATGACATAACCTGAGCCTATGAAACCAACATTACTACCAAAAGTATGACATATGCTTGAAGTAATAGTGGGCGTAACCGTTGAGCTCCTTTGGGTACGTTCGACAATCCCGAGTCGAAGGCTTCCGAGCACTCCCTGAGTCGAGCAAAAGACTGATGAGCTCGTCCGAGTCAAGCCGAAGACACCCCCCCTCCCTCCTTTACCATCACATAATTTGCACTGCTGCCGCCTAGCCACACAGCCTCCATTAAAAATACATTGGCCCATACTCATCGCACTGACGCTGCAATACAAGTTTCCTAAAATGCGTATTTTGTACAATAATAACAAAACAATTTTTTTTTTAACAATTTGTAAGTTGATAGGATTTTAACTCTTAAAAACAACATACTTTTAAATCGAGAAACACTCTTCGATACTGAACTGAAAGTCCTTTAGTATATCTCGCGAGAAAATACAAATATCAGCCTATTATTACAGTCATGTTCTTTTCTTTTAATTTGCATTAATCTGTTCGTACGGCTGTTGTGTCGTTTTAAGTTTTTTAGTCAATTTATACTGTCTGCGTTTGGTTTGTAAAATAAATATATTTTATGCGCCTCTTAATTTTCACGTAAAGGAACGTATACGGCTCGGGGCTGTTACTCGAGTGAACGCCATCTTGTCTGTTTGAGTTGTTGGGTGTAGTAGAAAATGGATACCACGTTCTGCTGCAGCTTCAGGAATGCCTGCGTGTGTGTGTGAAAAATGTTGTACCCTGAGCCAGACGCCTTGGGGATACGCTGAACTGTCACGTACAACTAGGGATAGGAAAATTTCGCGAGTTCAATGCTGACGTGTAGGCTAGACTCCACAGTCCTGTGTATACTCGAGCCTCAGCTGTGTGTTCATTGGCTACTGCCCCACAGAGTGGCCAGTGTTACACCACACCTGACAGTGTGGGATACGCCACTTGTTTCCTTTCAAGCCTGCTATTGGCTCAGAGGCGTCCATGGCGTGTCTAATAAACTGCGATCCATTTACAAAGGTGACTTCACTGTATATGTGTTTGACGTCTACCTTGTCCCGAAATGAATTCGCGAAATTTTTCTATTCCTACCTATAACGCTGAACATTAGTGTGAAAACCGTTCGCGGATAGGGCATCGTGTATGGCCCGGCTTTACTATCAGCTACTGCTAACTAGGTTATACAACGAGGTTTCAGCGTGACTTTAAGGGGAATGCCTAGTAAAAAATTTTAGAGCCCAAACGCCACATCTGTTTATAAGGAAGCATTGCGATGTACTCTCCCTAGGCTGCGGTATTCATTCCTGGGTAGTTAAATTACCGCTAATTACATCTGTAACAGTAGGATATTATTACACGCGATGTAAGCCAAATGGTTAAACTAAGGATGTTACTTTGTACTTTTCTCCTTCATTTTTAAAGAAACTGCACAGGAAAACCCTAAAAATGTTTTTTTATTTTTTATTTTTGCTCTTTTTTGTTTTTGAATATATTTAACGGGATAAAAGTAAAGGCGGCTGTAGATATAATCCATTCACGGTTACTGCACACTTTTCTGAAGTCCTGCTAAAGTTCTACTTCCAGAATATTCCTCCGCCTCGTGCACACTATGCTTTACTAAGTCTGGAGAATTATCCCAATGGACTACGCACCGAATTGGTGCGCACTCAGTTGTAATAATATTTTACACGAGAACTATTCCTTACTAGGCGTTACCAACTCACATGTTTTCTCACTGTTTTTATTTATATTATTTATGAATAAGACATTAAAATTGATAGATCAAATATGAATAACGTTTCAATTTAATAGATAAATAAGATACTTTCATGATGACAGAGGCATAAACGCTTGTGATACGTGGCATATTTAGGAAATAACTAAACACGGTATTCATGGGGAGATTTTTCAAAGGTTTGATTCAAAACGTGTGAAGAAACCACGAATAGACTATTATTGTCATTTACCTTTCCTAGAAAAACGTCTTATTCCCTAATTCCCATAACATTTATGTACTTAGATAAGCGCATACGCGCAATCACTGATTTTACAGATAATATTTAACTTGAGAGTCCCCTTCAGCCTGTATAACCGTCATATTGCACTATTTTTACCTCTTCAGTGTAGTTTATTTACATCGTGTCCAGTCTGTTTAACACCATTTTACAGTTGTTAAAAATTGCTTCACCTACAAGTAACCAACCAGCTACGCCTGCAGCTACAGTGGTAAAAAATAACGAAACCTGAGTGAGAAATATATTACGTGACCTCCTTTACCGAGATCGCTACAGCGCCGGTTGACCAGCAAGTAAGTTTCCGGTTCGAACCCCGGTAGGCAGTGGATTTGTGTGATTTTTACATTTACGTTTATGTTTGTTGTAGGCCGTCACCTGACTGGCTTTCCGTCGTGAAGCGAGGATGCCAAAAATAAACAATAAAGGCATAACAATAATACATCTTTAATAAGAAAGTTGCTAATATCTGTTTCTCCCAACGTCTTGAGCAAGCCATTTCCTGTGGCATTCGTGAACATCCTTCATACCTACGATGTAGATACCGTACTCACTTTTAAGAAAATTCTCGTTTTAGGCGCCGCGGTTGACGTAGTGACTAGAGCGTTCGCCTCCCACCAATACGAACCGGGTTTGGTTCTCTGCGGGGTCACCACCGGATTTTCGCTTGTGAAACAGGACAGCGATTTTTGCGGTGCTCTCCCGTTTCCTCCATCCTTCAATACGATCATCGCTCCATATAGGCTGTCCACGGCAAAGTGAGCACTTTTGAGGCCCTAGTTACTTTTTCCTCTCAGTTTTTTTAAAAATCCTTTAACCACTTTTTAAAACAAATATTGCAATGTAAGTAATAAACACAGTGTGTATATTCCACCGCACTCGGAAGTTAACGTCTAAGGCTAAAATAAAATATATTTATTGACTATTATTCCAAGTGAGGCGGTTTTCAAAAGTGCTCACTTTACCGTGAATAGCTTATATCCACCTCACTTCACCCCCATCGGCACTTGAAGACGTAGTTAAAGGGGCCCGCCTGCCCGGCACTCGAACTGCGTTGCAGAGTGTTCAAAATCCAGGTTTTTTTACGAAACTATTAAACGTGCGTTTAATATGCTAGTCTACGAAAAGAACTCATACTTCAGACTATTCCTGTCGGTTACTTCCAAGATGTCACGCACATTATAAACACATTTCGGAGCACTTCAACATGGCTAAAGTCGGCTTCTTCATAGCGCCGTGTCTCAAAATACATGCGTTATATACACACAGAAGTAATCGAGGGGCATGCATTGAACCTTGCTGCAGACTTTGCACCAATGAAGTTATGAAGTCACCGCTGAAAGTCCCATTGGTACACGCAGCACGACGAGAACACTGCACGCCAACCCAGAGCCCTGCGCGTAGCGGCGATGGCGCACATGTAGCGCGTGGCAGTATCGCCCTTATCGCTCGCACACTTCTCAGCCTCAAACGAGGAAAAAAGCTCTATGCAGGCGGGTCCCTTAACGGCCGCCCAAACATTCTCCACTATAAAATGCTCGTTTATAAAACGTAAAGTAGCTGGAGGTAGGCTATAAACACGTCAATCGGTCGCTTCTGCTTAACCTCAACTGTGAATCTCACGAATAAAAGTGGTTATGGACTGAGAAAAAGGTTTTATTGAACCAAACAAAGTTCGCTTGGCGCAACAATATTAATTTGTTAGTATAGGGGCAATACAATATTTTGTTTTTTGAAACCAAATTAGTCTATTGTTCTTATTAAGTTGCCCGAAACTAAGTTGGTGCAACTAAATATTTGTTTGGCTCTACGTACATTCATTAAACGGTTTCCGCTAATATAAAAATAAATTGGGAGCCCGACCATGATTCGAAACCAGATTGTTTGAGCTCGATCGCTACGCCCTCACAAACTTAGCTAAAATGATTATCATTCAAATAGGAATACTTTTTAAATAGATACATTTTGAATATTGGACAACGCGCATAAAAAAATATTTGAAGTTTTACAACTTTACTTTTTAGTTTCTCATTGAACTTGTTTTATTCGGATGTTTATACCACAATTAACCATAAACAAATGCACTAAAACACTGTTATTATCCTAACGGTCACAAACAATTCAAACAAACGCTCCAGCTCTATTCTCGATCGAAGACAAAAAAATGAGTGGTTAAACAAACATGCAGTCGACTCAACTAAACATTTTGTCGACAGTCCAATTTCTTTTGAACCAACAAAAAGAATTTGTATGGGGCAA
>NQII01002173.1:329729-354359 GCA_002778355.1 Clitarchus hookeri
GGGGGGGGGGGTCGAGGTGGGTCACCCCCCACAGAGCCGGACAGCGCATGGAGCTCGCGTCAGCGCGTAACAATATGTTCGTAGACGACGACGAAATTCGCATGATGAAGCATTACGACAATGGAAACATGCAGTTTATGCAAGGCTATACATTGCAGGAATACGTCATTATGTGCAAGGGTTCGTCTACTGGGAGCCAGCAAGTGATGTCGTCAATACCCTTTGCTGCATCAATGGGTACTCATTCCACAAACGATTATGACGAGAAAATTAATGCTTATGACTTAATGAGAGAACTTCATGGCTTAATTGAGTCGGTTTTTGCGAAATGTACACTTGCAAGTTTTTCGTGTGAAATCGACGAACTTCAAAATAAACTATCGTCGGCTGTGAATACTGACAATGACCACGCGACTCCTACAAATAAAAGTAAACCTGATATTGAGGACGAAACAGGATGTGAAGATGATTATGAATACAGCATTGATTATAACGACCATGACGACAGTGCTGATGAAGAATTTGATTAGAAGGATGATGATTCTCCCGAGGTTCCCACACATTTCTCCAACGACTTTCCTTCGACAAGTGGCGTGAAGAAAAAGCGCCAAGAACGCTCGTTAGGGAATGCCCGAATTATATTGTTGATAGACTCATACATTTGACTGACTTGCAAAAACGCGAGGATATCTCACACATTGTTGATATATCTTCAATCATCGATGAACTGAAGAATCGGGGTTGTATCAGATGAGACTGATTGCTGCTATTCCTGATCTGAAAACATCTGAAAAATGTAAAGATCGAATGAACGAAATAATTAGAAAGCAATAATATATCGAATGAATAAATTCATTAAATTTATGTTTACATAGTAATGGTTGTTTAATTTCCTGTACAGTTCGTACAGTTTATCTCAAAGACTTATTAATTCAGTGGTGCATAAACTCGATTGCAAAAGTCGGTCTTAGATTAAATTTATGCGTGCATGTGTAGGAGGAGGGCCATGGTAGTATATGAAGTATTATGCCATACTCGGGTCGTTTAAAATCGGCTGAGTGGCGAACGAATGAACTGAGGAATATGTTTGAGGAATGTTTCACAAGTGGTTGGTTGGCCTGGTCGTTTGGCATGGTCCATTGGTATGGTGCGCTCTTGTTGAAATGTTTTGTGAATATTTTCGAAATTTTGTGCGAAGAGGTTAGCTACGAGATTATCGTTAGAAGGCTTTTTCTAGATTGTCCGTCTTCCTCTGTTGGTACAGATGGATGGTCTTGACCATTTTTATAATTAGTATGGCAGGAGTTGGTCTCAGCAGCAGGCAGTCTTGGGTAGAGTCAGTTTTGGGTGGATTCAATCGTGGATGGAGCCATTCTTGAGTGAAGTCAGTCTTGGGTGGTTTCAGTCGTTGGCTAATATGGTTGTTCAGTATGGCCCTTTGATAATTTTAAGATAAAGGTACCCGGGGTCAAGGTCAAGGTCGGCAACGATTAACACGTAGGTAGGAGTCATCAATGTAATTTTTTTCCTTGTTACGTTAATGTTTCTTGATTTATAGATTTTTTTTTTCTTGCGATTTTTTTGTGATTGTGATATTTTGCGGTAAGGAGTGAGGGTGTTGGTTACTGGGGAGGGGTGTACGGGAGGGGAGGGTAGGGTTAATGTTATATAAACCTCGATTTTTTAGAATTTTTTTCGATTTTTTTTGCGATTTTCCTCGATTTTTTATGATAATAATGGGTGGGTGGTTGTGAGAGGTGTTGGGGTCGAGTAGGGTGATGGAAGGTAACTTTTATGTTCCTCAATTGTGGTATTTTTTAATTTAAATTTTTTTTTAAATTTTAAATTGGTCCTATGAGAAAAAAGGGGNTTATAGAATTTTACTGTTGTTCATTAATTTTTTCTAGTTTTTAATTTAACAAATTTTTTATTTATTCTTTGCGTTTCAGGTTATCCGAGGTCACTGGAACGGGGTGAGATTAAGATCACCCAGATCCAACATGGCGGCTGGGTGACGTCATAACATTTTGGTCGGCCGTCTTCGGCTCCGATCACTGATCCCGTTGAGCTCGAATTTCCATAATTATTCGACTTATAATATTTCATTTATAATTAATGTTAATATATAC
The DNA here is from genome assembly GCA_002778355.1 of Clitarchus hookeri. Classification (NCBI taxonomy): domain Eukaryota; kingdom Metazoa; phylum Arthropoda; class Insecta; order Phasmatodea; family Phasmatidae; genus Clitarchus; species Clitarchus hookeri. The sequence goes on from NQII01002173.1 coordinate 331,859, forward strand.
AGGGATAAAATAGATATATTGGAAATGCCTAGTTGGAACTAGTTCTCATGCAAAATATTATGTAATTGAGTGCGCAAGAATGTAGTGCGTTGTCCCTCTGGCGTAATTTTCTAGACTTATTAAAGCTTTGTTTGCGTGAGGCGGAGGAATACCCTGAAAGTATAACTTAAGTAAGGTTTCAGAAATGTTGGAAGTGACCGTGCATGAACTATACCAGATGTGTGGTATCCAGAAAGAGGACAGATTCAAGCAACTGGTAATAAACAAGAGGACACGTGCAGAAAAATGACGGGAAGAAAGATGACATATATTTTACTTTATTAAGTTGACGATCAGTTAAAAATGCATTACATGAAAAATTGTTTCCGAAAATCAATTTACTGTAACTATTAATCAACACAATTATTTTTACAACCAGATTAAATTATAATTTTATTTACTCTGAATATGAAAATTCTATTCCTTTTAGTTTGTTGTAGGCACTAAGCAAATAATATAGCGGCATTCTCGCCGACACAGATATACGTAAGCACTGGACGAAATGTTAATTGACAGTTATCACTTTCGCATAGTTCAGGTTCAGATAAATTTCGATCGTGTTTCTTTGACGATTTTATTTGTTCTACCAGGTTTCTGTTTCCTAGCAAATAACACTAAAACTGTGAACAGGTGAAGTTCTGAAACCTGTAGTGTGCATTAAGAATTATTTAACATATTCTATTTACAGCATTTTTCTTACATTGGCCCATTCACTATTCATTAGTGGAAAACTTTCGAAACATGCATTTGCGACTACAGATAGCAAAGAAAAATTCTGCGAGCAGCTGCGAAGGAAGAGTAATTTGGTTTTTCTCTATAACTCCAAATACAAGAACGCACTAAAACACAGACGATATTACACTAGTAGAACACGAAATAGTAAAACTTTGCTATCTATTCATTTTATTGAAAAATAATACATTTTGATTTTTTTAATATAAAATCTGACCAGACAGTTTAAGAGGCCTCGAAACGTGGGCATGTCTGGGTAAAAGAGTGAGTAAGTGAGTGATTAAATTTGGGCAGTTCTCAACATCGAGATCTTGAGAGACGATGGGGGTGAAGTAATGTAAGTATGGAATAGCGCCAAAATGCAAGGGTGGAGGAAACGGGAGATCCCCGGTAAAATCCGCTGACCAGCGGCATCGTCCTGATTAATGTCTTCATAAAAATAAAATAACTAAATTGCGTACTGTTCACTGCTCTGATGCTCGCAGTCACAGCTTTTCCTCCCGCTGGACACTTCCGACGCTACTCGTTTCTCTCCTCTCTCATCTTCTCTCGCTTAAGGTAGCACGATCGCCCAGACTCCCGCCGCTCATAAACCCCCGCCTCGGAGGCCTTTCGCACTTTTATACTATCGCTGGCCTTGACCTGGAAGGTTCAACACACCCCGAGTCACGCTGAGAGAAACTAGGGCAGTAGTAATGACCAGGGCATTCCTTCAATGACATGTCGAAGAAACCCGATACCCAAGATCGGAAGCGGCACGCACCCTGATAGGCTTAACATACGCGCTTTGTAAACATTCCTTTGTGAAAAGCCGCTGCGTCTCTGGTTACAACTGATAGCGCGCGCGTCCATAAATCATCCGTGCCTCGCACGCTCGCAGAGCGGCCGCCTGTAACATTATTTTGCATATGGTTCGTTCCGATTTTCCTGTCGCCGCTGCCGCGCGTTTAGTTTCATGACACTTAACTTAACGTTCACTAAGAACTTCTCTACACTGACTGTGTAGTGTTTGGTTGCATGCCTTACCTACTGATAACATTTGATTCAATACTGACAATTAAAGCCACTTTTGGCTTCTAAACTATGTGTACGCGCAGTAATTCAAAGCAGAAACACTAGGAATAAACCCCAGTCAGCCTAAACGAAAGTTCAACAAATCGAATTAGTGAATACGGTGCCACAACTTATGATCACTGCAATACGTGACACCAGCAGCTGAGCGCTTTATCTTATCCTGGAGAATGCCTTGCAACGTAATCTGGCTTGCAACCAACTGAATTATCGAGGTGGGGGTCGGAGCATCAACTTCGGTTGTAATCAGTCTATTGTTTTTTTGGTGCATTGTGCTTATCCAGCTCAAATGTTTATAGGGATACAACTTTGAAAAAAAGATAGCGAGTCACTGAAATCGCGTAAGTTTGCATGGCCTGCCGTAGCTCTACTTGTGCGCAGAATGCGGTGGAAATAGGTTGACTGGTATGGAGAACCCCAAAAGAAGCCTACGATCCGGACTGTCTGATTCCTTAGGTCAAGCATGGGGAAGGTTCCGTTATGATTTGGGCGGCTATATCGTGGTATTCAGCTGGTCCTCTCATTCACATCACTGGCCGGATTACTGCAAATGAATATCTCGACATCCTCAATGATGAAGTTCTTACTATGACTATCATATTTCTGCCAAACACTGCCTTATTCGAAGATGATAATGCGCCCCTACACACAGCCAAAAAGGTTCAGTCTTGGTTTGAGGAGCATCAGAATATAATCAAACAATCGCCAGATCTCAACATAATTGAACCGTTATGGGAAGTTTTAGAGCAGAGAGTGAGGAGCATATTTCCATCTCAAAAATCATTGAAGCAATTGGCGGATGTTTTGGCAGAAGAATGGGACAACATTCCGTAGGAAACTATTCAGACACTCTACCAATCTATTCTGCGAAGAATTGCAGCTGCTTTTACAAAGCGGGTTTGTAGAGTGAGGATAGCACTCGGCCCCATCAAGGTGGTGCATGCCGATTCAACTCTGCATGTTGCTGTTGACAGGTGAGGTGGAACCACTCTTGAGTGGAGAACGTCCACCCACTGCGATTGGAAAGGGCGTTACTCTTTCTATTGGCAGTATTCAAATACTGTCAATTAGAGCACTGACCAAGCTCAAATCAATCTAGGTTATGGACTTAGTCCAAAGTCTGCGGGGGAGTGCGCATCAAAACAGCCTGGTGTAATATCGCTCACATTTTCTATATGTGAGCACTGACTGGAGTGACAGACAGACGTCGGATCTGAATAGTGGGAAGCCCTGATCGCACTCCCTTGGTAATAATGCTCTGAAAGTTGTCCCCTGTAATACCGTAATGGATCAGGCACAGGGAGAGTAAGTTAAGGGTCGAACATCCGCGCCACGTGATTGGCGAAAACATGTTCTAAAAGCAAATGTTGGCCCAACATCTTATAAATAAATAAATAAATATTGTGTATATGTAAGGTGTTCATATTATTTTGTCCATCCCCTGTATGTTGTCAGCATACAAAGTTTGGTTGGATTTGGTAAGATTATTTAATATTTATGATAAACTTACTTAAATATTTTATACAGGTGCCATTTTGAAAAATAAAATGTCTGACTTACTTAAATCATGAACGTTTGCATGCCCTACTGTATCACTACTTGCGTGAAATATTTCGTGGGCATTAGTTTACACCTTCCATAGATATGGAATAAATGTTACATATCATCACGTGGTACTATCGTATAAAAAGCTGGGTAAAAGGGGATCTCTAGAGGGATAAATTATGTTTCTAACGGATACTACAAGCATACAAAAATTAATGTCAATTGTTTAAATTCTTTACCAGATGTGAAAAACTTATCTAAATTATTTATATGACAGCTAGATTGTAAATAATGCCAGACACGCGTAAACGATGTAAGTTTTTGCGGCCTTCTGTAGCATTTGTTGTCTGCAAAATTTGGTGGGCATTTATTGATTGGTCCCCGACATATGGCACAAAAGCTCAATTTTCTCATGTGATGCTGTTTCCGTTAATGGCTGTGGACAAAAAGGGTACGTATTGGCATACTCTATGTTTGTCATATATACTGCTGGCTAGTTAGGTTGAAGTTGTTTGGAACACATGGTATACTAACCTAAGATGAACGCAGAAGCTTAATTTCTCTTGTAGTTCTATCTTACAAAATTGCGGGAAAATGAGTTAATGTATTACCTCATTTGATGCATATATACCCATATATATATATATATATATATACACACACACACACACACACACACACACACATATATATATATATATATATATATATATATATATACAGTATGGTCCGCCTAACCTGGACACCCGCAAAATTTCCGGAACGGTTGCAGATAACGAAATGTGGTTTTTTCTAAATTAAATTATGTACGGTCGGTGGCAAGTAATTTGTCGCAAAATGACTATTCGTAACACGTGTGTGGACAGAAATAATTAAACCCCATTTGATTTTTCCCCTGGAAACATACATTTATTTCAAAGGCATCTGGAAGTACGTGCAAAGAGGAATTCAGTGATGTAGCATATGCAATGGAAAGTAACACAGAAACGCCAACAAATAATGTGCAAATATGATTAGGTTAGGTGGGCCGTTAGCATGGGGCAGTGGACATGTACTCATAGCTGTAAGCAAGCAACACGCGCCGTAACTCATCCTGGCGGGACCGCTTCGTTATAGCAGCGTAGCGCTTACTTTTATGGGGCAAGGGGCACAGAATGCAATATTGTACAAAGGAGAGTACCGCAGCGGAGGGAAGACGGGCAGTGTGAGTGCAAGTCTGATATCAATACATTACATTTTATTCAGATACCAACGTTATTCAGGAGATTTGTTTCCTAGCCATTAACTGTACTGTACACGTTAGGCGGATTGTTATATATATATATATAAACACACACAGCCGTACGGTAACTCTGTATTGGTCGATTACATTATATAATCGTTAAAATTGACTGTATTTGACGGCATGGTAAGTTTATGTATCGACTTTGTACTCGCGGATTCTGTACGGATATAACTTAAAGGAACCCTTTAAGTTATATATAGGTCACCGAACGGTGAGCAAAGATTAAGGAAAAAAGTCTCATTCAAAAACTGACAGCAAAGAAAAGACGGAATGTAGTAGCCAAAGCCGAACACAAAGTTGCTTGCATGAGAGTGGCGGGCACCACGTCGTCAGTTGGATGTCCTCCTGACTGTACCGGCAGCTCGCCTGCAAGCGAAGGCCAATACTGGAAGGTCCTCGACGACGCGGTGCAAGAGGGGGACAGCCCACTTGACGGCGAACGGCTGGACGTGTCATGAGAAGTAGCTGCCCGCGACACTTGTCAGAGATGACATGACTAAGTGGCTACCTGATCCTTTTGATGTCAGCAGCTCTTGCAACCCCTCCCCCTCCCCTCCTAGTCTTTGTGGTGACTCCTCGCACGAGTCCGTCGTAGCTTTGCTTTTATAGTCCATTCACGGTTACGTCCAACGTTTCTGAGGCCCTGCTAAAGTTTTACTTCCAGGATATTCCTCCACCTCACGCAAACAAATCTTAACCGAGTTTAGAAAATTACGCAAAAGAGACAACACAACGCAGTCGTGCTCTGTCAATATAATATTTTGCATAAGGAATATTTCTTAAAGGCATTACTTACACACCTATTTTTTCTCTGTTCTCATTCATATTAGTTATATATATGAAATATTATAATTTATAGATAAAATATAAGTAAAAGTTCAATTTAACAGAAGTAAAGCACTTTTATGTTGTGATATATGGCATATTTAGGAAAAAACTAAACACGTCACACATGAGGCGATTTTTCAAAGGTTCGATTAAGAAAGTGTGAAGAAACCGTGAATAGGTTATAGCTACAACCAGCCACTTGTCACCAAGCACACACGCACTCTGCCAGGAGAATAATTCGTGCCTCCGCTTGCTCATACTCATCAGTTCCTGGAACTAGTTTTGCACACGTTTCGTGTCAAACAACTTATTAATTTTCTGTTACGTTTGTTGGCGGATGAGGTGATGTAGCAATCAGGCTACTCGCTTCCTACCAAGGCGAAACAGGTTCGATTCACGGAGAGGTTACCCGGATTTTTGCATGTGGAAAACGTGGCGGACGTTGCTGCTGGCAGGCGCCTTTTCTTGAGGTGACGTCGTTTTCTCCACCCTTGCATTCCGCCCTTCTGACTAGCGCTTAAGATATTGCTGATACGTTGCGAGGAAAATATACAAACTGCAGGGCAGGATTAAAAAAGCGTTAAATGTTTAAACAATAGCAGTTGAATTTCCATAAGTTAAACCATGAAATCAGCGATACATTACGGGCAGTGTGAACCAGTTGTGAAATGCAGCAAAATCTTCAACTGAAAATTCTGGTAAGCTGAATTAAAAAGGAAGTATAGGATGTGCGAACGCACAATTTATCTGTGATAACTTCAGACAGATAAATTCGTGATTTTACTTTTTGAAGTACTGAAAATAATGGGCGTTGAAAACTGTTTTAGCTGTTTGACTAATTACAAGATGTTTTACCTTATTAGTTGTGCTCGTGCTCCTCAAATATTTGAAACTCTAGTAAAGTTATAAACTGTAAACACTGTTTTTATATAATGGTGTCCTTTTAGAGTAGTCGTATTCAAATACAGGATATTGACGCATTTCCTACTCATAGAGAGGAAATTCTGAAATTTGCTATTTCTTCGTAGATAGCATACATTTAGCCCAATATGTTTACTACGGAAAAACAGTTGTTCATTTTCATTTGCTAAATGGATTTTTGTATGAAAACGCGAGAGTCACATTTACCTATAAATTCCATGAACCAGCTCCATCGATGACAGATGTTCTTCAGCTCGTGGACAAATCCAAAGAACACAGGCAGTGTGTATAGACTGTATAGTGATCAACATCACAGACGGCCACACTTTTCATCAAGTACAAGTTGCCATCAAAATGGTGGCTCATTGGGGAGTTAGATTCACAGCCAACGTTTGCATGACTCAAAAACTTTCACCGGTCGTCAAGTAACGAGTTACGATCTCTCGAAAGCTGTAAGTAACAACAATTAAACGGAACACTTCCAGTTCAGTGACCAAGCTACGTTCCACGTACGTAGGAAAACGGGCAAACACTGTAGCGTAATGTCGCATATGACCAGCCACACTCCACAATGGAGCAGGAACGTGATACACCAAAGGGAACGTATGGTTTGGGATGGTAGAGTAGGAATTACTTGGCCCATTCTTCTTTGCTGAGACAATAACAAATAACCAGAAGCTAGACGTGCTGGCATTGCTCCTGGAATAACGGCTCCAATGCGATAGAATATTGGCAAGAGTTGTATTACAACGAGACAAAGCTCCGAGCCTCCCCATGCTTCACGAGCTTTGTCTGTGAATACAACAGGATCTTACCAAGGAGATAACTAGATGATAGGGTGTCACCACTGCCGTGGGAGACCCATTTACCTTATTCCCTTTTCACCTTTTTTGCTTGGGGAGTCTCCGCATCCAAGGTACATTCAGGCAATATGAACGATCCACCTGATTTGCGTCATCGTTTCAGCTCAGTAACTGATCTTATCGCATTCGATATATTACAGTCCACATTTCACTTCACAATTGAAGGACGCACTTTGTGTTTTGACATGCGACGTTCAATTTAGTCAACTAGGGTAATGTGGGGCAAGAGTCCACATGTGGCAAGAGTCCTACGACATATTAGTTCCCACAATCACCCTAAGATAGCATCAACGTTCATATAAGTAATTTTCGAAAGGCTTTCCACTCACTGGACACAGCTGGTTGCCCGCTGCCACTATTAATGAGAGTGCGGTCTCAACTATATGTTTGGAGTAACGTTTGAAGTAATTTTTTTTTGTGTTAACGAAGTGCTTACAGAACTGCAACGAATTAATGTTGTCGAAGAATATGTACATTTACATAACAGGTAAGTTATTTGCTTGTATTCACATGAGGGTGTAATTTTAATCACGCAACTATGAAATGCAGTTGGCGAATTACATTTTTCCGGCTTGTTTTGAGGAAAGTTTCCTGGGGCGAGAGTCCGTACAAACGATTATGCGAACTCTTGCCTCACAATACCAAACATTATTAAAACATTTTAAACATTGTTTTAAATATGGGCACAGTTTGATTGTTTGACAGAAATAATTGTTAGATACATGTCATATTACAAGTAAACTTTAATGTTGTGGTGACAGAAGGAAACAAGGATGTTGGTTAGATCAAAATTATCATCCTAGAAGTAATTTGTTGGCAACAGTTTTCTACGACAAAAGTAATTAAACAGTAATATAATACTAACAGATTTTAGTGAAATAGTACACTTAACTGAAAGTGTATTATGCAAATTAAGGTAGTAAATGGATGTCTGCACATCCTGGTAGATAAAAAACGAAATTTCAGATTGCGAGTTTGTTTCGACTGGCTTATGAAAATACTGCTACGATTGGAAATGCAGCCAAAGGCTTTCGGGCATGTAGCATGCTGCCAATGTATTCCGATATTTTTTTTCTGAAGTTGACTATTTTCCATCTGAAATTACTTGCATGCCTCTTCCAAATAATAACGACAATCAATCGTCTCCTGTTGGTGAATGTACTAATCATATAAGTCCATAAATACAACTTGCTTATACTATACAGCACATTCCAAAATTTGAGGAAATCACTGTCAGAAACATTCCGGTTAGGATTACTGAAAGTGGCCATGAAAATGTTTGTGAAGAGTTTGCTGCAGGTAGCACTACTGATTTCTTCTAAAATGCTTGTCTTAGGAATTTGTCAACTCCTGTAAAGTGTTCTATTTGTGCTTCCCAAAAGCTAGTCATCAACATAAGAGGCGCAGAAATCCAAAACGGTCTCATATACATCGTCGTCATATGCTAAAATGCTGTCATTACAAAGTGAAATAACAAATAGGCCTAACCTAAAGAAAACGACAGTAACATCAAAATCAGTAAGATCGAAGACCAAAGGTGTTAAAGCAAAATGGAAATTTACTTTGCATGACAAGACAAGAAAGCCATTGCAAGCTCTGGTAATGTAGACTATTTCTATGGTGGATGTGGTACAATGTACGAAGAGCCTCCATCTGTAGATTGGATTATGTGCATGTAGATCATGGTGGGAGGAACCCTGTACTAATTAGCTTAAATGGGAAAGGGCTTTTTTATATGTGATATATGCCAATATGACTGTTACCACAATGTAATAGGATTCTTGCCCCTCCCCCCATGTGGGGCAAGTTACCTAATATGCAGTAGTAGTAGGAAATGAGGAATTCACAGACCAGGATGCAGGATGCAGACACATGGACACACAACCACCATCTTGGATGACACCACGACCGCCATCTTGGATGATGTCACAACCGCTGTGTTGGATGATGTCAAGACCACCATCTTGGACCATGTCACAGCCGCCATCTTGCCCGAGTCGTCTGCTGGCATTACACTACCACCACATTCTTGGATTCCCCCATCTATGTCCCCCCCCCCAGAGCATACCAGGAGCGACGCCAACTTCGTTCCTCCCATTGGCCACCAGAATGCGCCACAACACACCCATGCTTCCCCTACCACCCGCCAGAGGCGCCATCGTCTTCACATCGTCTGCTAATGTGCAGCGCCATCGCTGTCGTCCATTTTATCCCCCCACTAGCTAGAGCTTGCCACCGCCGACCACCATCTTCGCTTCCGAAATCTGCCACCAGGCGCAGCGCTTAAGGACGAAGTCCGGCACGCAGTAGGCGGGACCCTCGCCCTTACACATGTGCTATTCGGTGCAAGTAGAGCTAAAAAAAAAATATGCCGGAGGGGCACGTGACCTACCCCTCCACCCTTGGGTCGTCAGTCAGATGTCTACACCGCCAGACCACCCACACAATGGAAAGTGTAGGACACCAAAGGTAGTCGACATGCACCTACTGCGACGTAGAAAAAATGATGTCACCCCAATGTAAATAAATTGCCATGTAAAAAAAAAGAATACGAGTAAAGAAAAAAAAAATATAAATGATGGCACCCAACCAGTGCCCCAGCCACAGTCCATAATAAGCGTATATGTATAAGAGCAATAACATAAATAGATGACCCATACCATAAACGAACTACCAGTACAAAAAACAAAAGGAAAGATTATAGAAGCACTTAACAGTCGATGAGCCCACCGCAGGAGTCGATGCTGCTGCAGAGCACACCAGACAGTTAGTCAGTCAGTCGTCAGTCAGTCAGTGAGACAGTCAGTCAGAGTCGTCGACATCATCTGTAACGCCAACTCCACTGTTGTCCACATCGGTGCCGTTAACGTCGTAGTCGGTGCTGTCCTTGCTGTCCTCATTGCCCTCATTGTCGTCCTCGTCGCTGGCATCACCAAAATTGTTGTCTTTATCCTCATTGTCGACATTGTCGTAATTATCGTTGTCGTTGGGGTTGTCGACCTCGTTGTCGGCGCCACCAGCAAGTGAATCTCTTAGGAGTCCGACTGCACAGAGCAACAGGAGGCCGTGATTACCATGCAGCATCATGCTACAGTTCTCGCAAGCGGCGTGAGCCCATGCACGCTTAGTCCGATCTACGAGGAGCACATCCTGCAGAGATATTAATGCTAAATGGTAAGCGTGAAACTCCATGCTATTTGCCTCATGGACCGCCATGCCCACCTGCTGTGACACCATGACTGCCCACTGCACCTTTGTGTTTTAGTTGAGAGTGGCCGCCAATGCCCAGGTCGTGTGAACCAAAGGGCCCTAATCGGCTGGAAGATTGTCGACGGCAACGCCGTCAACCATGCCAACATTGTCGTCGACAACCTCGTCGTCGAAGTCGGTGAGTTTCGCGAAGACACCATTGCCCGCCCCTTCCAGGATGGGCTCGAAATTGACGAGGCATGTTGGCAAACTGACGAGGCAGCCGACAGCATGGCTGCAGCCTCAGCCAGAGCCTCCGGGAGAGGCGTGGGGCACATCAGCGCCACGATGGCCACAGATAGTACCACGTCCTGCCGAGGGGCTAGGGGAGACCACAAACGAGGCAGCTGGTCCATCGACCGCGATACACCCTTGCCGCAATGACCACGAGGGAGGGCAGTTGATGCACCATCATTGTCCTCGTCATGGTCCTCGTCAGAGCCAAGGTCAGGTAGTGGAAGGGGCACGAATAGCCCCGAGTCGATGGCACTATGCTCATCAGTCGACATGTGGTGTGAAGCACCAGTCTGAGCGACATCCAGAGCACGGATGAGCACGAACAGCCCCAAGTCGATGTCATGATGCTCGCCAGTCGACAGGTGGTGCTGTTCACCAGCAACATCCACACCATGGATGAGCTCGTCATCGGTGAAGTGTTCCTCGTCCCTTATCGCTCACAAACAGGAAATGGTTACCAGACTCGTGGTAACAAGGACCAGTGATGGATGGCCTATCAGGCCTCCTTACCAGCTCCAGGAAAGAGTAAATCAACTCCCAAGCACGACTGCTGCACACAATAAAAAACAGACAATATTTCAGTCCCACAATCTCATCCAAAAATAGATAGTAAAAACGGTAATGAATAAGTGGAGATCTAAGAAACAGTATGAGAAAGGACCATCGCTGTCAGTTGCCCGCCCCTCAAGAAATCCAGTGGAAATGGTCGGTGTCCAACCCAGAGGTAATTAATAACAACTGATACTGTCAGCATGCCACAATCTGGTGTGCATGTAAGGTGAGCCTCCATGTGTACTAAGCAACATGCACCACATCATAATGCAAGTCAGAAATTATACCCCGATCGTAAAAACATCCGTGAAAACAGATGACACACCCAGCCAGTCTCCAAGATTATTTACACACACCACATAGTAATACAAGTCAGAAGTTATGGCCCCAACTCAAATATCACAGATCCACCATGGGAAAGGATGTCATTAACATCTGTTGCCATCAGGCCTTCAAGAATATTAAAACACACACACAAAATGTAAGAAGCCCTGATCTCCAAAAACCTCTGCGAGAACAGACGATGTGCCCAGCCTGCAAGCACACACATGCCTGGAAATAATCGCAGGTGCAAGGAGAAGCGATCAGTAACCAAGACCATCATTAACGACCGTACATGCCCAGCCCAGCCCACTGCATTACCAGTATCACACCTGCATGGAAATAAACACAAGCACAGTCATATAACAGCCTGTGGAGCTCGTCAGCGATCGGCGCACGAGACATTTTTTAGTATATGTACCCACCTTCACACAGTTCTTCTACAATATTCACAATCTCATTTGTGTGGGATTTATTGCCAGCCTACTGAGATGCAACAAGCAGTTGTAGATGTGATATGAGCTCATTCCAATAAACAAACTCAAGTCGATTGCCACCATCCACTTTCGATATCAGACTCTAGCCAATCGCTAAGGCAATGTCTGGAAACATATTAGCAATAATGGCGAACTTGGGGTTATCTCGTCCTTATAAGCGTTGCTGGAAAAGTCATCATCAGCCAAATGCACACATTTCATGATGTGATTCGCGGGATATAGTTTTGTCATCAGCAGTGATGCAAACAGGAAGTGTGGTGATCTGTAGCATGATCTCCACTGAACTACTACATGAACAGGTAAACCACCAGTACTTATGTCATCACGGCCATGTTCGAGACCTGGCGAGGTAGTTGTCCCGCGTGTGCTTGCCTGAGTTCAGGTGACATGGATTGCCAAGCTCGAGGTCAGATGAAGTGGACGACTACATGCCACGAAACAAATGTATAAAATAGGCATGGCGACGAAGTTGTGTATGTCTGTCAAACTGTGTTGTGGGAGTAAGACCAAGAGTTGTTGGAGATTGGTGAATGTGCTGATCAATATCCTTCTTTTCGAGGCACACATTCTCAGCTACAAATACTGTGAACCTGGCACATGTCTAGCATGTCGATTGAAGTGTGGTGCCATCCCTGTCTATTCGTTGGACGAGGAATGTAAGGAACACTACATCGCCTATGCGTCCAGTAGCAAGTTGGAAGCCGACACTGTTCTCGTCGAAAAAGCCAAGTCAATAGTTGGGTCACCCAAATCCAAACTCGGCGAATGTCTAACTGCCTGGGGTGTGTCCAAGATTATAAAAACTAAAGTAAAGAGGGGGATGGTTTTGCAGTTTGGAAGGCAGAAAAAACTGGGAAGACACAAAGGAAATTTCACAAAGTAGTAGGGAAGCGAGGAGGCATCTTGCCCTTTATTTCTGCTAGCACTCGGCATCCTTGACCGCCTTATCGGAGGCACAAGTAGTATAGCGAGGGCGATGAACGTGGATAAGGAAGAAAATAAGCGGTTGGCAGAAGCGATTCGACACAATATACATATACAAGTTCTTGCTAGAGGTAAATAAAATGGCAGTGGCCCGTATCTTCATCTGTACTGTGTAGGTGGCAGCGGGGAAAGAGAAAAAGAAAGAAAAAGGGAAACAGGCAGTCCTGAAAACATTACTCCGACATCCTCTCATGAACATAGACATACGAAAGTTGGCCCACAAGTTAAAAATATCGAATTTCCATGGCATGTTCATGCACAACTGAATACCACGTAGCCTGAGACGAACAGAGGGTGGTATAGTAACCCTGGATACTAACCATGGGCCAGGGACTCATTGGACCACATATCAAAAGCATGGAGACATAGTGGAATATTATGACAGGTATGGTAATTTGAGAGTGCCACCAGAACTGAAAAAATATTTGGTAGACGTGAAACTAAGCTACAACTATGGCACCGAACAACTGACTAGTGAGTGGATATGTGGTCTACTATGCCTACACTTCCTTGCGAGGTAGGAATAGTCAACCCTACTTAACAGATGACACACTGTCTCCAAGCCATTTTCATGTCCATAACTCTGATCTTGAGAAGCAATATCTCCAAACTACGCTCCATACATTTTCCCCTGCTGAAACTAGATGGGGCGTGGTCCATGGCAGTCATTGACATTCAAATTTACTTCTCTGTACCGAATGTCAACGAGTACAATTGCATGCTTTGGTAGGTGAAAGACGACGGTAAGACCGGCAAGGTGCACATACCAACAGGCTCATATGAGATTGAAGATATAGTAACCTACCTTAAACTGTTACTATAGCCGGAAGTCACATTGGTGCTACAAGGTAATGCTAATACCCTGCACAACGAGATGTACTGTACAGTGAAGACAGATTTCACGAAAAGCGATAACCTCGCCGCCATGCTCGGATTTTCAAATACAATGTACAATGCGCAGAAATCACACGAATCCACACTACCTGTGAACATATTCCCCGTTAACATTATAAGAATAAACTGTAATTTGGCTACCAATCGTACCTCAATGGGAAGCCAGTCAAACAATGCATGAATTCTCCACGCTGACTCCTCCAGGCTATAAGATGGTGGATGTACCAAAGTTGCCCATTTACACCCCAGTCGTGACCGAGTACATACAGGAATTGGTCGTGTCAATAGTAGATCAAGATAACCATTTGATTTATTTCCAAGGTAAGGAAATTATGTTGAGATTATATTTATGGAAAGATTGGTCTGAGAACTAAGGGTGTGTTAACAACTGAACATGTGTGTTACCTTAGAGGACTGGGAATTAAGGTTAAAAATAATGGACACATAAATATTAAATGTGGACGAACCTGCAAGCTTTGAAGATACTATTATCAAGGCAGAGTCCTACATGTATACACCGTGCCTGCCAGGACCATACATAATATCGCCCGAGGTTCAGAGCCTGGTGCAAAACCAAGATATATACACTGTGCCATGTAATTCGTATTTGAGGTTCAGTGGAACAATTACCAGGTCAAATGTGCGGTACATGTGACAACACACATTATCAGAAATGGAATATTACACATGACGTGTAGAATCGCATATGAACTAAACGGTTGTGATGTGATGCCACAAGAGATGTTGGAATTACGGCCACCATAAAAAACTACTTGTCCCTTACACACAACCATCTACTGGCTACTAAAATGGCCAACTGGGGATCGAGGCAGACTATAAGATACCCATCTATGGTGGTGGTCACTTCTAAGTCTACATCCTGTTGGCCATGCTGCTAGGCATTGCCGAAGACTACAGGAACGTAATTATTAATAGCAAACAAGAACTGGTTATTATTTTGGCCAACATGCAAACGAACTTGATCCTGGATACCACCGCTGGACCGGAAGCTATAGTGCTGTCAATACAGTCCTTCGAATGGCTGCTTCTACATGTCCAGGTTAAAATGTCGGAGTTAGTGAAATTCTTGAAATATGCAGAGAAAGGCCTAGATGTCGATATAGAGTTTTGTACTGGGCGTTTAGACGTACCCGAGCATTATACGCTCTGTAAGCGTAAACGGGAATGTAAAGACGACCTTCGCCAGGGAGAAACCAAGGTACATAGTGGTAGCATCCCAAATAGGAAACAGAATGTCGTCAATGCAGACTGCTCGAAATTAGACCACGTAAAAATAAAGAACGCAAAAATATTTCTCAACTCGGAGAGTTATCCTTGTATCGATATGAACTCTGATTTCACGAACGGTTCGTTTGTGTTACTGTATCAAATGTATGCAGACTTTCAGAGATTGTATTATGGGCAAACACAATCACCAACACTAGAACCAAATGGCTTCATGAGCATCACCCCACTACTCGTGTTTGATGTAAGCAAACAGGACGATAGAACAAAGTCAGATGTAGTCAACTGTAGGATTGAAATAACCATATCGGAAAATTTCCCAGCCTACACTCAGGCCTATTCTTTAATTATTGACAGAGTATTTAAAATACTAATGTAATTGGCACCTATAGTCCATTCACCATCCAACCCTCACAATACTCTTGGATGTTCAGGGATGTATGTCACTGGACGGGTACATCATTAAGGAGATTGGGATAGTTTATGTAGATGGAAGAAAAAAGTCATGCACATTCCTACCTCTGTTTCCATGGCGAATGCTGGATAGGAAAAGTAAGTTAACGAATACGTGGCTAGCAAACAGTTACCACAGACCCGTTTGGGACAATGGCGATGTAGAGTACGAGAAAATATATAGGGTAATTACTGAGTTGATGAGCGTTAAGATGGACGGCATGGTGTTCGTATCAAGGCCGGAACAGAAACGTTGGTTGAGCATCAATTGCGGTACGAACGTACAACTATGTGATCTGCAGAGAGAGTATGACTGCCCATCATTAAGAACATTGAAGGCCCAGTACTCAGAATTAAAACATGCCTGTGGCACGTGTATGGGGGATGGTCATGTCCATGCTTGAACACAATGCTGCTAAGGAAGTGGACTATATAGTTCGATGATGTCATGTCGGTGTGGGGGTCAGTGGACAGGTATAAGTACAGAAACGGAGCCGAATTTAAACCACAGTTGTATTCGCATCGTATGTGTGTGTGTAGCTTGCTCTCTCCGCCTTGCGTGTTTGAGTGTAAGAGTTCAGGTCACGTCATATTCAGCACTCTACACTGTCTTCCTCGTCAACCTCATCTTTTAGTAAAGACCTTTGGTAGGTGCGTCTGTTTGCCTATCACGCCTTCAACTTGTGCAGAATTCTTTAATGACGTGTGAATCTAAATGTAGACATTTACCTCGACTATGGTATATGCAGTGTTCGGCACTGAGCAACTGTAAAGCGACTGTGTCTGTGTGTCCTACACGGGAGGGAGAGAGTCAGCACGTACAGATGCAAGTCTGTGCTGGCGAGGTGGACGAGAAGGTAGGAGATGCTCCATAATGTTGTATCCTAATGAGCGGTCCTGGCCGGTTCCCTCACACATGCTGGGTGAAGGGTTGGTGAGTGATGACCACAAAAAATAACCATGTCTGTGGCACGCGTGCATGACCGGTCTGGGGTGGTGATTTGGGAGGCATGTTGCAGGGACAGGGTGAAATAAGAAAGAACACAGGCCATCTTATGCCATGATTCATGTGTGTTTACCTTCGCGGCGCTCTGTAACGTGCTTGCCTTCAGATAACTGCATGCAGTAGCGACTGTATATGCGAGAGTGTGTGTTCCACCTTTCCTGGAAACAGCAGGCTTATTCCCAGTTGGTTTTTACTAATTTTTTACTAGACAGGTCTCTTCATGAATGTGGCTAGAACAGACCGTCTGGCATACTGCGTACATACACTGTCTACGGTCCTGGAGAATGACGCATGAGATGAGGTGGAGAGGAAGATATGGTGAAAAGTAATGGGGCAGAGAGATGGGAGTACATCGTGTGAACCTATTGATGACATGTCACCATTTCTTGGTCTAACCACTCTTCCTATGTTGTCAAGTCGCTCGCTACTACACTGTTTGTATATACATGCGATAAATGTCTCTTTATTTCCTATAGCATTAGGTTTCGGCAGAAGGAACCGTGCTGTTTCTACGACACTCTAACTGGACACTCACTGCTGAATTTTTCTGCAGTGCTGGTTATGTTCTTCATGTCACTTGGCCGGAATATTTTCAATATTTCACATACACTAACTGCAAAACGGCGCTTCTGTAACTTGTACTAATACTACGTCAATGTACTCCATACCTCAGTGTGATGAGCCTAGGTGAGTGGTTAGTATCATGTTGTCCCATCCACTGTACGGAGGAACTACGACAGAATGTAATGGTGCGGGGAAATGGGAGTACACTGAGGTAACCTATGTGATGATACTTCCTTTGTGACCGCAAAGCATGCTACTATAGTCCATTCACGGATACTTCACACTTTTCTCAAGCCCTGCTAAATTTCTACATTTGCTTACCAATTACGTATCCTTCTGCTACACGTAAATATAAACACTGTAATGTGACTTATATGTTTAAACTGTCAAATGAATTGTTTACTGTTTACAGCAGTTCAAAGAATTCTGTCATATTTTAAAAACCGTTACATACGAATATTCACAATTTTGGCCTATAACCACATTTAGGTCAGCTTTAAGACTTTTTAACAATGTCGGTATTAACGATAATTCATACGGTTATTATTTTACATTGTTAACATAATTGTTATACACGATATATCACATTACATACAATACACATTAATATTTTGCTGCGACTGTTTTTAACCCTGTTAACAACTGTGAGGGAAAGGACTGTCCTATTTAACCTCTTTTTAGTGATGTGTTTTTTTTTGTTATTTCGTTAAAATGATGGTTTTAGTTGGAATAAAAATTAAATTGAAGGAGCAACCACTCCAATGAAAATGACAGTAAATTCAAACACGCAACTTGTGTCGCTTATTTTTTGTATGTGGCAGTGACAAACTTTAAATATAATGGTGAACATGCACACAAATAGATCTACCATAACTTATATCCCACTCATATTTCTTTGAATAGGTACTTAGTTTTTGCTAGGTTTATTGGATTATTTATTAAAAATTTTTCGGCTGCACTTAGTAATTTGTTGGAATTGTGACAAACATTCAGATCACAAAAATGTAAACACATTACACAACTGTGTTTCAAACACCAAGGGCGAAGATACAGTGTAATAAACAGTCAATACTTTAAAATAAGTAACTTCGTCATAAAACAGTTCATGGTTAAAACTTATAAATTTCGCACATATACAATATTTGCAATCACACACACCAGGCCACAGTTTCACCATTTCACACGCAGTGGTTACGACACACGTTACAGTATATTTATTACTGCCATGGAAACATATATTTATCACAACATTGTAACTTGCCTAGGTAGGTGTAAATAACACAATGTGTACAAACTTGATGTGGAAATTTGAAGTAATTTTTGGAGCAAGAAAATTAAACGCTTCGTTTAGCAACTGCAATACACTATGTCATGACCTCGGTCGAAAAAAACCACCATGTCACTAGGGCCTACACACCGTATTTTGCACTGATGTTTTTAAATAATTCAATAGGCCACATTTAATTTACATATAGCATACCAAAAATTTTGTTAAAACAATATTTTAACTGTGAACTATTTCTTACAAGTCATTGCTTAAACATCGCTGCTGACACTGTTTTTAATTCTTATTGGATACGAAATAAATATTGAAAGTGATAGAAGATATAAGTTTAAAGTTTAATTTATTCAAAAATATAATACTTTTAATGTTAATCAGTGTTATATACTTGTGGCATACAGGTTATTAAAAAAAAAAACAGGTTAACATATTTCTCATATGGTGATTTTTCAAAGGTTGTTTCAAACATCCGAAGAAACCATGAATAGACTTATACTATTCATGTTATATGGGTGGTAGGTAATGTTATTTCATTCCTTATACCACGTGGGTACTCAATCGATATGGCTCGCTCTTATGGGACGTATCATGGTAACATTAAGTGTGTTGATAAGTTTGGCCAGTTGTGAGGTATGGGAACATCGTTTTCATTCAGGCTAGCTTAGGGTTATGCATTTTCTGCAGGTTTCCTCCTGGTCTTCCAGCATAGAGCAGCTCTTGGCGCGTTCCACCCGACCATCCAGTAGAGACATCCTACATCGCTATATTTCCTCTGTTCCATCGTGTTTCACTCACTCAAGTTCTACGCCGATCGTGTCTCATTTCCCTCTTCTTATTTCTTATCATCGTCACAATCGTCATCTACATATTCATCGTCTGTGGCACGCGCGATGGCCATTCCAGTGCTGCAGTGCGGCTTCTTGTGATCGGCTGTTTACCGATCATCGCAATGGCTTGCATCATGAGCGTAATTGTCAGCTAAACCCTTTCAGGGAAGATCAGTATGTCTGTGAGAAGTGCGGGAAGTAAATAGCTCGCACAGACGACATGCCAAGATATCTGACCACATATTCCAGTGTCATCTGGCGACCTGCAACAACTCGTTGCAAATTTCGTAACAGAAGTTTCACTCGCGCTGGAAATGCAAGGCGACATGAACGTGGTTGCTGGGAACCCTGAACCTTATATTGCAGCAAGTGTGGGAGACAGTTCGCAAGGGCAGGCAATCTGAGCGCACACAGTGCCAAATGCAATGGTCCCACTGCCACTCCAGTAAAGCATCAGCATATTGATGCTGCCTCCCCACAGCCCAGCCCCTCCATTCCCTCCTGCCTCATTGCGGCAGAGTGCAGGTCTCGTCATAGAATAGACGTTGGTGCTGGCGAGGACAATGCCTACGGCTTCGTGGAGGTGGAGAGTGCCTTTCGAGGTACGATGTTAACGTACATGTCCGAGAATACCTCGAGCAATGTGACAGATATTTGCAGCTGCCTGTAGAACATGAAAGAGAGTATCATGGGTCAGCTGAAGAATGTAATAGAAGACAGGGGCGCAATTATATTTAATATATTTCTGGAGGAGAGGAGCAATCCTGGGGTCCGCATGAACGCATATGTTTTCGACGAAAATAACGAGGTTGTTCCTATTGTGTGTCGAGGGTACAATTGGCCCAACACTATTTATGCAGCATTTGCAGTACTCGACCTGTCGAAAACCCTCCTGTACCAGTTTCATTATGATGTCATGCAACCTAGGTATGGTAGTAAGCTGGAGCTAATCTGCATGGACACAGATTCGTTCGTGGTATAGATAGGTACGGACGATTTCTACGGGGACGTTGCCTCAGACCCGACACTTATGTCCGAATTCGACATGAGGGCCTACCCACCCACTCATCCACGTTATTCATGCCAACGAAAAGGTGATTGGTAAATTTAAGGATGAGTGCAGAGGGGACCATATGATCCAGTTTGTTGGGCTGAGGGCCAAGTTCAACAAGTACCTGCAAGGATGTTAAACAGACCAAGGGAATCCAGAAATGCTTAGTTAAGAATCGTATGGCATTTGACGATTATAAGTATGTACTGATGAACCATCGGGTAATGAGAGTAATTGTGAATAATATTCGTTCGCACGATCACGACATACGTACTCAATGTTCCAGCAAATTGGCACTCTCGTGGATGGACTACAAATGCAAGATCGCAGACGATGACATTCATACCGTCCCTTATGGTTATACCGAGTAATTTTCTTTTTATGTAGCTGTTTTGGCACGGGCTGTGCATATACTGACGTTTTTTCGACAGAAAACTATGGGACAGGCCATGCATGCATATAATGCTGTTGAGTGAATACATATAAGTGCTTTTTTTCTGGCAGCACACTGTAGCACCTGCAAGATGCAAACACATCTTGTCAGATGTGTTGCTGATGACTGGTGCCACACAGGTGTGTTGCTGATGACTGGTGCCACACAGGTGTGTTGCTGATGACTGGTGCCACACAGGTGTGTTGCTGATGACTGGTGCCACACAGGTGTGTTGCTGATGACTGGTGCCACACAGGTGTGTTGCTGATGACTGGTGCCACACAGGTGTGTTGCTGATGACTGGTGCCACACAGGTGTGTTGCTGATGACTGGTGCCACACAGGTGTGTTGCTGATGACTGGTGCCACACAGGTGTGTTGCTGATGACTGGTGCCACACAGGTGTGTTGCTGATGACTGGTGCCACACAGGTGTGTTGCTGATGACTGGTGCCACACAGGTGTGTTGCTGATGACTGGTGCCACACAGGTGTGTTGCTGATGACTGGTGCCACACAGGTGTGTTGCTGATGACTGGTGCCACACAGGTGTGTTGCTGATGACTGGTGCCACACAGGTGTGTTGCTGATGACTTGTGCCACAGTGTAGTCCGTGCAAGGCAACGTCTTGTCAGGTGTGCCACCGATACAGCTCCGTTGTGATGTGGCTACTATTTCACATTCTACAAATTCTCATGTGTACTTGTGCACAGGTTTTGGCATCTATGTTGGGCCTCCGACCTGGGGTTGATAGCCATTTCCTGGGGGGTTCAACACTTATCCTAGCAGGGGTTGTGAGTGTTAAATGGTATTCGTGTCACACATGCACTGCAGTAACTGATTGTGGCATCGTACATGCTTCTATTCTTTATTTATACGCTGTCCCCTCTTCTCTCTTCCTCAACATATCTGTCGGTACACTTATTCTGTTGCTGTTGCCTTTCTGAGAATTGCTTTTTCCATTTCGACTCGTAAACCACCTGTACACTATGCTTGAGACGGTACTGAGGTTTTTCATTGTGCAGTGATGCACACATGTTTGCATGACGAATAATCCCAGTGGTAGCTGCTGGTGTACTGCACAGCCCCGGTCCCAAGTCCGGGAGCCATGCGCATGGTCATGGCCATGCAGACGGTAAAGTGTGAAAGCGAGTGATAGGCGGCGGTGGATGGTAGTGTACACTCTGTTTCGCCCCGTGCCGGCGCACCGCATGGCGTTTTGCGTGTGCATTCTCCGTTTCGCCATAGGTTGATGTCTTTAATGCTAATTTTTTTTATAGGGTCATTTATTTATGGCTGGATGCTACATTTATATATACTTTTTCGAATGCTAATTTTTAATACAGTCATTTATTTATGTTATTATTATTGCTGTTATATGTATGAGCGTGTGGGACTGTGACCAAGGCACTGGATGGGTGCAGTTCCCCACACAACAGGTCAAGTACACGTGCTTTCAGGTATGCACGATGTTTTCAAGTAAGTGTCTGCTAGAAGTGGGTCATAATTTTTTTCCGTGCGCAACCATTAAATAATTTCTTGTTTTTGCTACAGTACTTGTGGGTGGTTACCTAAATGTATTTTTACTCAAGCTGTCACAGGTTACCGGTTATCACAGTTGCTGC
>NQII01002173.1:362119-382565 GCA_002778355.1 Clitarchus hookeri
GCAGACCGAATGTTCTCACCGAAGAGAAATTGACGAATGTCAGTGCAGCAACGATCACAAGTGCTCAGAAGTCCTTGCGCAGGTTGTCAAGTCGGAGTGGCGTGTCGCACGGTACAGCGCGTCTGTGAGGAAATCCTTAGAAATGTTTCTGTACGAAATCTGAGTTGTGCAGGCGTTAGTGCCGGCTGCTTTCCTCAAGCGTGTTGCGTATTGCCAGTGGTTGATGGAGCACGTGACGCCCGAGGGAAGGAGTTGGACGATTGGTATTGGTCAGCGAGGCTTGGCTTCACCTGAACGGGTACGTTATGCACTAATTCAAACAAAAAGTATTCTACGTGAAATTTCTTAAAGAATGCTGCTATGGTAAGACATTTTGCCGATTTCAACATATATTTTTTTCTAAAGTGTAATATTAAAATCTACATTAAAAAAAAATGAAAAACTATTTTTTTTTTCAAAAATAATTTTATATAGCAATATTTTCTGAGAAAGTAGCGTCAAAATGTTTTTTTGTTTAAAATAGTTATCTTTAAAATTGACGCAATGAGGCGGAATTTCGTTGAACATAGATTCCCCATCTGAAGCTCGCGGCTGCCGGCTTGGTAGGCCGGGCCGTTAAAAGCCACATGCATCCAGTCTATAAATAAAATAGCTCCACTCCAGCATATGATACCGTACCCTCACTTTCTACAAACGACCCTGAGAGATGCCTGAAGATGTAATGCTTCATTATACTACCTAAGTTTGGCAGAGCATTTATCACGACTTTCTAAACCACGTTGGTCCATCAAGGAAGCGATTCGTCTTACTGTTTTCGTTATGCCGCCAGCCTGCATGGAGTTTGAACTGTGTTGCATCATGTTTGAACTACAGGTTTTGTGACGAAAGTATTAAACGCGCCAGCAATATGTTTACCTACGAAAAGAAAACTTGCCACAAACGAGAACGGAATGGTACTTAAACAAAATTACACATGCTATAAATATAACTTTGGAGCCTTCCGACATCGTAAACGACTTTTTCAGACTGCCTCATCTCAAAACACACTACCTGGACACGACCGAAACTACGATATAGTCTGCTCACGGTAAAGTGAGAACTTTTGAGACTGTAGTTACTTTTTCCTTTCAGAAATATTAAAAATAAATATTGCTATGTAAGTAATAAATACAGTGTGTATATTCCACCACAATCAAAAATTAAGGTCCAAGGCTTATATAAAATATGTTTATTGACTATTATTCCAAATGAGATGGCTTTCAAAAGTACTCACTCTACTATGAATAGCGTATAGGAGCCTGTACTGAATTTGCTACACATTTTCCATCGATAGAATAGTAGGGTTGCCGCTTAAAGTCTCATAGATACACGCAACATGACGAGAACACTACACGCCAGTTCAGAGCCCTTCGCGTAGCGGCGATGACGCGCTTGATGCGCGTGGCAATGTCGTCCTTATTGCTCCCGCATTTCTGGTCTTCAAATGCGAGGGTTAAGCGTGTCCGTTGTCTATAAGCGTGATGAAATCTAAGGGCGAGCTAGCTACGCGAACCAAATGTCTGGCCGCCTTTAAAAGCACAGCACTGAACCGGCACGCAGTCTCTCTCTCGTCGACGCGCCTCATAGGACACTGAGGGGCGACGCTCTAGTTTTATGGTGTAATAAAGAGGCCAAATGTGTGCTTCATGCCCTTATGGTACGTTACGTCACTTGTACCTGAAGTTCCATACAAAAAAAAAGATTGTGAAAAATTCGCATAAGTCCTTTTTAACTTAAAAAAAAACACACTAATAAACGATAATAGGAAACAGAAAAAAAAATTATTAGCGTGTTTTTAACAAACACGCTATGTGGTTCGACGGCACGTTATTTTCAGTGACCTCATGAAGTGAATTCGATGTTTGAAGTATCGTTTATTAGGTTTTCGTAGATAGATGTTCGAATGGAATCGTGTCTAATGACAAATGTGAAGAAAGCTTCATTTTGCAATATTTTTAACTATTCTATTTGCATTTGGCATGCAATATTTTTCGTCGTCGTATCAATTTCATATCTAAGCACAAAAAATAATTAAAACACCGATCCAACGAGTTACCTATCCTTGAAATCGGTCAACTGGTTTACGAGAAATGAGTGTTTGAATTTTATCGAGGTCTCCTGATGACCCAACATTAATTTCAATTTCCTTGTTTGTGGCAATACAAAGTGCGCATTGTTATGGTTTTCGGGGTTGCTCTTTTAATGGAAATGAGTCCTGTAATTGTGGACTTAGCGGTTCCGTTGTTAGAGTGTTATTTTGGAACTAGCATTCGGACGTGAAAAATATATTAAAAGCTCTGTTAGTAAGGACGCAGCATACCTGTCTATTGAATTGCGTTGCAGAGTGTTCAAAATCTGTGTTTTTTTTAATGAGACAATTTAATGTGTTTCTATTACACCGATATAACATGAAAAGAAAACACACACCAGACAAGGGACGAATAACTCTCCGAAGTCTTCACACTTATTATAAGTACTATTCCCGAGCCCGACATCATAGCTAAACACGGCTTTGTCGCACTGTTGTATTTCAAAACATACTGGTCGGAAACGTGCACTGAACTTTGCGTCAGACTATACAACAGGCTCACAGCTAAAATGTTCCGTAGGTACGCGCAGCACGTCGGGAACACTGCACGCTAGAGCCTTGCACGTAGTGGCGATGGCGCACTTGATGCGCGTGGCTTGGTCGCCCTTATCACTGCCGCGCTGCTCGACCTTAAACGAGCTAAACACTTCCAGGTAGCCTCAGAAACGTTGAACAACCTTAAAACGACGACTACTACAAGTGAAGCTCTGCGTTCTTGTTTGGGGACCTAGACTGACGGCGCCTTTGATAGAATGGCTGGGAAAAGTGGAGCAAGACGCGTGGAGGCGAGACAGATGTCTGGGGCCCTATTCTCTAGCCCGAGTTTGTTTAAAGACAGCCAACGTGATCGTATTTTATGATAAAGAGGGTCGTGGTGATTGCTGCTCGTAAGCGTCTTTATGTGGTATTCTGTAAGCTATATTGATATCTTTCTGCAAATATGTACGCTTGCCAACGCAGCAGGCTCTGTTCTGACATAAACGATCTACTTGCTGAATTATATCATTTCCGTTATCACAGAATGCATTGTCACAAATAATTTTATTATAGTAAATTTTTAAATAGAAGTGAAATTTATTTCTCAATACATTTTCGAATAATACTTCTAAAATAGATTGACTTCTTTCTGTGGATACAAGATTTTAGATGGTACTAGTTATTTCGAGCATCACGAGATAACACCACTGAACGTGTCGAATCCGCAACTTTGAAGTTAGGTTAAAGCAAGGAGAATCACTAGCGAATAATAAAATATACTTCTTAAATGTATTCCGGAAACAGCATATAACAAAATACAAAAGTTCTCATATTAACGACATTTTAAAAGTTCTCTCTTCTGTAAGACATGTCTGAAGAATAAACTGAAATATATCGGGGATTTTCTTTTCACTTTCGTTCCTAAAGACATCTTGTGGGCCAGTCTTCACGTAAAGACAGTCGCTTGGCATTCGAAAGACCATCATGGAGACATATTGAGTTACAGAATATCGTTTCGCCTAGTAAAGATAGTTAAAGGATAAATGTAGTTATATAAAGAAAGTAGAAATTTGGAGAACAGGGCACCTGGCGTAGGGAAGTACTGGTAGCAGCCGGACATGGTTTGTGTGCGGGCAGCGGGGACAGTGGCTGACCGCTGACTCCTCTGCGTCACACGAGGAAGGGACGAGCAGCAAGGCCCCAGCTCCCCTAGCGCCATCTCTTCCTCCCAGTCCCCTACCCGCAATCACCACCCAGCACCGGCGACACAGACGGCGTCGCAATTGCGAGGCAACGCAATTAGCCGAGCGCGGTGGCTGAATGATCGCCTGGGGTCCACCGACCGGCGACCGGCGTCACTTAGCTGTGCGAGGGGTTGCCGCTGCCCCAGGCGGCGAAACCACTCGATACAGCTATGTACTACCTACCTCGTGCTATATAGAATGTTTCGAAATTAAACGCCTAAACTGCGGGAGAAGATTCCGTATGAAAAATAAAATAGAAAAAATGCAGGACACCATATAACTAAATAGAATATTAAAGGTGATATGAGCGTGTGGAAATTGGGTTTTCAAAACCTATTTTTGCTTAATGTCTTTTAC
This sequence comes from Clitarchus hookeri, assembly GCA_002778355.1. NCBI lineage: Eukaryota > Metazoa > Arthropoda > Insecta > Phasmatodea > Phasmatidae > Clitarchus > Clitarchus hookeri. The sequence continues at coordinate 366,326 of NQII01002173.1, forward strand.
TATCTGCCAGCAGTAGGGACGGCGGCGATGTACCCACAGTACGTCCCGCACGGTCAAATGGGACATGCCCATTTGGCGCGCTATGGCCCGTGTACTAGTGGAGGGCACGTCGTTGATGTTCTGACGTCTTGCTTCTTCAAGTCAAACAGTGTGCACAGACCTAGGATGGCCAGCATTACGGATCTGACTCTGCAACATGAGAAGCATAAGTCACCTTTTTGCTGCGGACTTTGTAGGCGTTATACAAGGCATTCGGCAAAAATAAGTTTCAAAACCCAATTTTCATAGTCTCATATCTCCTTTAATATTCCGTTTAGATACATGGCGTCCTTTATATATTTTTTCGATTTTATTTTACATAAGAAATCACCTTACGCAGATTAGGCGTTTAATTTCCGAACATGCTGTATAAGAGCACACTGAATCTTCGTATACAAAATGTTTTTGAATAACATGTCTAAATTCAAACAACGGCATCTATGTTGCAAAATATTACAAAACATTCATGTAGAGTTTTTAAATTTAATTTGAAGTTTGACATAACAACGCCAGGAGTTCGCATCTTTGCGTACCTACGTGCGCAACAAGTTGCATATCACGAAGGTGAACGGAATTGGCGCAATCGTCTACATGCTATCGTAGCTAATATGATTCCGCTCACTTTCGTGATATGCAACTTGTGCTTGCAGGTACGTGTAGCTACGGACTCCCGGTGCCTTCATGCCTAACTCCAAATTAAATTAAAAAATACTAGACGAATTTTCCGAACAATAAGCTACTAAGATTTTTTTTTTTGTTTATATTAGTCCAGATACTGTGGTTTGAATTTCGATATGTTATTCAAAAACACATTGTAGAGATAGAGATATACTCTGTACTATGCAGGAAATACAGTGATTCACCCATTGCAAAATGATGCCTCGATAGATTGCAAGTTAAATATTCGTTATCTACAATTTAGGNGGGGGGGGGGATCAATTAAAATATTAGTTATGTAATACGCAGGAAGTTAAATGATTCTCCAATTTTAATGTGTGTATCATAATATAGTGATTAGTATATTAGTTATGTACTATCCTGAAGACATAGTGATTGTAAAATGATGCATCAGTATATGGCAATTGCGATATTCTTTCGTACCATGTAGTAAATACAATGGTTCGCCTGTTAGTCTGTGGTGCATCAATTAACATATTAGTTAGGTACCACACAGGCATTACAGTTATTTTTCGATTAGAATGTGATGCATTAATATCAATTCATCAACATGTTAATCTTGTACTACGCTGGAAATATATTGATTTGCCAATTTGAACATATTATTCATGTACCGCGCACGGAATATACTGTTACGCTTATAAAGTGGTGCATCAACATACGGTAATTAACATATCCATTATAAGAGAAGGAGAAGACGTAATATATGCACTTATTGTCAAATAATAGAGTTTACTATAACAAGGAATTACAAATTAGAAATATTTAAATCAATGATGACTTAAATTACTGTAATGCATTTGTTGAATAGGAAAAGCTATCGTTAAAGCAAAAGAAAAGAAATTTCAATATTTTTTTTACCAAAACGTAAGTACCAAATGGTAAAATAGCTTAAACCTAACCTAATATTACTAAGCATTCACATAAAAAAACAATATTATACACATGTGTGAAACAATTTTTGTAGTAACGAAACTTTACAACTCAGATAGCTGATATTTTGAATATAACATTTCACAGTTTGATCTGAGTCTTTTTCAAGAAAGAATTGCTTTTGTGAGTGATGTTACAGAGTAGGTAATCCTTTATAAAGAACTGTGTGATTTCCCTGAAGGCGAATGTCATTTTTAACCTCTTTAAAACCACAAGTGTTCGGTTTTTTTTTTCTCGTTTCAATTACTAAACATTTTGCAGCTTCCGCTCAGTAGATTGTCGCGCTTTTCTACTTCGTCGCAACATTTTTCCCAAAACTTATATATATATATATATATACACATACATATATATTGCTGGAAGAGCATTTACCTGGCCAGATTTGTGGTGAATGGAGGTATTAAATGAGGAAACATGTCGAATTAAATTTAATAATCCATACAGACATTTTCTTGGCAACGTCCTACCACTCACTCTTTTAGAGCCTTCCTTTAATATAATTTTCAATATTTTGTTATATTAATCTAATAAAATATTTAAGTTAGTCCTATTTACAAAAATTATACACTGCAACACTCTAAATAGAACGAAGTGAAGAAAGTGCTACTTTTTTTGTTTCCAGTAATAGATAGGTAAGAGTGGCGTTGATATCCTAATTGCTGCAGAGACGACCATTCTCTGGTTACAAACGCGAAGGGTGTTGTGGCGTATAGTTGCAGCCTCTCAGAAACCTAAGAACCAACGTATTCAGCATGGAACTTATAGCCATTTGCCAACATTAGCTGGAGCAATGGCCAGGTTAAATGAAATATGGAGCTTGTCCGCGACGCTTGTTTGCTCAAGTTACGCCTCTGTAACTTCATGTCTGCACAGCCGATGCAGACGCGTAATTATGTACATCTCATAGTGCAGAATCACGCAAAAGTCACCACTCCAACGTCCAGGTGAATCACAAACACCGCAAAAATCGCCAACGCTGATAACTCCCAGCAGTTGCTTTGCTTCGCTGTTCCTTCACACTTTTTGAGTCAAAGAAAAATCATTCCATGCATGACGTGTTTAGATATTCCCCAAGTATGCCGTGTATCACAAGCTTTTTATACCACTGTTAACATGAAAGTATCTTATTTTTCGTTAAATTGAAGATTTACCTGTATTTTATTTATAAATTACAACATTTCATTTAGGCCTATAGAAAATATGAATAAAAACAGTGGGAAAACACGTGTGTTGGTAGAAGCCTGGTAAGAAATAGTTCTCATGCAAAATATCATTACAACTGAGTGCGCACGAATTCGGTGCGTTGTCTTTTGGATGTAACTTTCTAGACTTAGTTAAACTTAGTTTGCTCAAGTCGGAGGAATATCCTGGAAGTAGAAGTTTAGCAGGGTTTCAGAAAAGTTTGAAGTAACCGTGAATGGATTATATCTTCCAGGTCGCCAGCAACCAACATGTCAGTGTTTCTAACAGACATGTTTCCGGGAGGGATTCACTCCCATGCAGACCGACTATTTACTGCCCGCTCGAAACGATTTTATTAGATAATTGTACTAAATTGCGAAAATAAATGTCTGAATTAAATCTGAGAATTAATGCAACTAAATAATACTTGTCATTCATATTTTATGGTATGTTCGTAAACCACAGTCATTGAAATAAAAATGATGATTTTAAGTATAATAAAGCATTGCTGTATGAAATTTGGGTAGATGTAATGCACCTCAGGAAGATTAATTCGCCCCCTCAGAAAACAACTCTATAATCCATCCTAGGTTACTTCACACTTTTCTAAAGTCCTGCTAAAGTTCTACTTCCAAGATTACATGATATTCCTTCGCCTCATGCAAACTAAGCTTGAACAAGTCTAGAAATTAATACCAAAGGACAACGCACCAAATTCGCGCGCACTCAGGAGTAATAATATTTTTCATGAGAACTATTTCTTACTAGACGCTACCAACACACACATTTTCACGCTGTTTTTTAAATTCATATTAATTATAAATTGAATATTATAATTTATAAATAAAATATATGTAAAGCATCAATTTAACGAAAAATAAGATAATTTTATGTTAACAGAGGTACAAAACTCTTGTGATTCTTGGCATATTAGGAAATAACCAAACACGTCATACATGGTGTGATTTTTCAAAGATTTTATTCAAAAAGTGTGAAGAAACCGCGAATAGACTATAGAAGACACACTGCCGACATCGCTCGCAGAAACCGCCGGAACACTCGCCAGACACCGTCGCCTACACACACTCGTCTTAAAAAAAAACCTTCGCAAGTGTAAAGGGCTGTATTTATACCTGCACTTTATTATCCTACACATAAAAAACGCCTAAATATAAACAAATTCAAGATCGAGACACTTTTCAATAAGGGAGACAAATCCTGAACCTTCTGGAAGGTGTGTGAGTAGCACCTAAGTCACAACACCCTTCCCAGCTACTGCGACAAGGTATTTTCGCATCAACACACTGCACGGCGCCATGAATTTCGTGGCTGTATGAACACTCTCAACTACATTAAATATCTGTGCTTACAGTTGCTGCTATTCCCCACCTGTGGCATACACGGTGGTTCATAGGGTCGGAGTTAATTCCTCCAGGCGCAGATTATAAGGTGCCTTGAAGGTTAAGAGTATATCTATAAGGTAGTCTTTTGGGTGTTTCACTTTACTGGATGGATATGTCTCGAGTTTAAACATACAGAAACACTTCCGAGGTGTGGTACTCTATTTTGGGTAACTCAGATTAACTGTGGGCGATATCGTGGTGGAGGGGGGCTTCATTGGACGACGACTTGATACTTAACTCTGCTGGTAGTGCTGGTATGATTTCTGCTGTGGATGAGATCCGGCGATGTGGGTGGCCTTGGAAAAGGCCCGTGTTTGGTGCCGTCTCCCCTGGATGGCTGCTCTGGGTTCGTTCTGACGCCCTCTCGCGATTTCCCGATGCAACTGCTTCTCTCGGCGCGGTGATAATGAACTGTCACCCTCTTCTCGCGTAAATTGNCCTTTCTAGCCTCCCTTCCTAATTTCGTGCATGTGTCTCTCTTATTTTGGGAAGGGGGGAGGTGGTAGCCTGCAGTACAAAGTCCTTCTACCATGTGCCATTGTTCGTGAAGGTTGGGGGGGGGGGAAGTGGTGGTCTGCTCCTTGAATTTACCATGTCAGATTTTTCTTCCGTGGTTTGGCTAAAAGGGTGGTAGGAGTGAGGGGTGTTTGTGGCCCCCACTTTCAATTGGTCAGCCGTTTTCTCGGGCATGAAGCTAGAGGTGCTCTTTCTAGGCTCTGCAACTTCTCCCGCTTTCTTACATATTTACATAGCACCTTCCGGGTGCTTCGGCGATATGCCAGCTCTTACTCGGCACAACCTTGACACGTGTAACTGCAATCCGCTCTGGCTGTCCACGTGGCTCGTGACACGTGTCAACTCGTAGGCGCTCGCGAAGGGGGTCAGCGAGGCTTCTACTCCCAATATGCTTTACTCATCACGGTGTAGGTCGCTTTTCTACCGCAACGATACTTCCTGTAAACATGTAAGGTCATGCAAAGTTAAACTGCAGGTGTCATCGATGCCTCGGTGCTGGATCTGCAACAGAGAGTTCTTGCGGCCTCCGTCGGCGGAGTGATGGACGGTGATTTCGATCATATGGCTCCACTACCAAAATCTGCTGCGACCAGAATGAACGACGAACCTGGCACCTCGTCTCCAGGAGCAACATCTCTTTCCACGAAGACATCTTCATCCATGGTTCCTGCTACTTCCGACGTGACGACAGCCGAACCATGTGGGACCGCTAGTGTATCATCTACGAAACTTTCAGTGGCATATCTGTGTCGGTTCTGCTGCAAGGACTTTGCCTTCAAGCTTACTGCATGGTTATTAGTTTCGTATTTAACGATTTAGAACTGAAGATGGTGTTTATACGGATGCAGACGAATATGAATATTTTTGTAGTATTTAATTGTAATAAATTTGGAAATAAATAAAGAATTATTTCAATATTTAAACCTTAAATCTTTTCTTCCTCTGTTATAAATTGATTTTGATAAAAAAGCATTATGATGAAAATATTATTTTCAATTTAGCTAATTACTATGTCTATAAATAGTCTTAGGGCTTATACACAATTACTTTCCTGGAGCTAGAAATAAAGCTTGTATACTAAATTTCGCGAACCTGGCCCTAATAAAGAGCAAATTATAATCGGATATGCCTACAAATATTCGCTTGCTTAAACCTGACTTGCGGAAATGTGGGCATATTATGATTAAAGATACAGACCCAACTGGAAATAAACATACGAGCTCTGTGATACATCGCATACCTTTAACTGTACCTAATATGCAAACTATCATGAATTTACTGTGAATTTTTATAGACAAAATATCCTATTCGGAATAGTTATTGAGGTTATCGTAATTGAGAGTATGCACATAAACAAAAAAAATATATATATGGTATGCATAGTACACAAACANTTTATAGACAAAATATCCTATTCGGAATAGTTATTGAGGTTATCGTAATTGAGAGTATGCACATAAACAAAAAAAAATATATATATGGTATGCATAGTACACAAACACCAAATTAAATATTGACATGAGGGAATATACTATGAACGATTTTCATAACTGGGTGGCTGGGTGAGCGGGGATAGACATTAAATGAACGTCGATTTTTAGAATTTTGTGTGTCATGGTTGGTGAGGGAGGTGGGGTGCCTGAGGGGGTGAGAAGGAGAGGGTGTTGAGGAAGGGGTGTTAAGGGAAGGGAGTTAAGGGAGGGGTGTTAAGGGTGGTGCGATTTGGGTCTTGGTGAGGGGGGTTAGAGTTTTCTGGGGTGATGAGCGGGAAGTGCGAGTTTGGGTGGGTATATATAAGGGTTGAGAAGGGTGTTGAGGGGTTGGTGTGTGCTAATTAAAAAAAATTTTTTTTGCATTACAGGTTTTTGTGATGGCGGAATGGGTTTGGGGGGATTAATACGTCCCCGATGCGTAACAAAGNGGGAATGGAGTTAAGGGAGGGGTGTTAAGGGTGGTGCAATTTGGGTCTTGGTGAGGGGGGTTAGAGTTTTCTGGGGTGATGAGCGGGAAGTGCGAGTTTGGGTGGGGATATATAAGGGTTGAGAAGGGTGTTGAGGGGTTGGTGTGTGCTAATTAAAAATTTTTTTTTGCATTACAGGTTTTTGTGATGGCGGAATGGGTTTGGGGGGATTAATACGTCCCCGATGCGTAACAAAGTTGCAGTCCAATATATTTAAATAATTTTAATACAATTTTTNGTTGCAGTCCAATATATTTAAATAATTTTAATACAATTTTTTTTATTCAATGGAATTATAATCTACTACGACACTCCAAACCGATATTATTATGAAAAATCCAAAGTGGCGAGCCAATGCATTTCAATTTTTTATAATTTTTTACTAAACTTTTTTAAATTAAAATAATTTCTAGGGATGACGGGGAGACGAACATCCACATGGCATCGAGCCCTGGCTCTGACGCCTACCAATATGGCGGACGGCACTGACCAACATGGCCTCCGGCTGCAAAAACAACCATTTTACACCCGGAAGTGAAGGTAAGTTGTAGTATCGTAAATAAGTCACGGGTTGAAGCACTTCCGCATTCTGCGTGTTCCACTTCAGTTCGTCGCGCTGCACTAGTTAGCGCTACTTACTGCTGTCCCGCCAACCTGCTGATTAACGCCACCTGCGCGAACACACAGTGTCATTCATAGCCAAGTGGACCGTGAGGAAGGTCCCCTGCACATTCCCACCTTCACTCTAAGAAATTTTTTTTTTATTTAAATTTACCTAATTAGTGTAAACGCATATTGAGAAAGCAGCAACGATAATATTTGCCAGTACATACACGTCAGCTTTCCTACATTTTTTNTAGTGTAAACGCATATTGAGAAAGCAGCAACGATAATATTTGCCAGTACATACACGTCAGCTTTCCTACATTTTTTCAGTAAAGATTCAATTGAACTCTGAATTTGCGAACGTTTTACACACTAATAAAAATGTTTCGTCATTTTANTTTTTTCAGTAAAGATTCAATTGAACTCTGAATTTGCGAACGTTTTACACACTAATAAAAATGTTTCGTCATTTTACAAGAATCTGCTGGTAAAATATTCTCCATACGTCACGTTGCTTTTTCAATAATGGTCTTCCCGTAAATTGTACATAATATTACACGGGCTCATGAATCCTCTCCTTAAATTTGGTAGTTAATTTTTCTGTTTTTCCGTTTCGAGCATTTCGGTTAGNTACACGGGCTCATGAATCCTCTCCTTAAATTTGGTAGTTAATTTTTCTGTTTTTCCGTTTCGAGCATTTCGGTTACTCATTGATATCTGTGTTCAAGTGTGGCGTTCACGTAATTTTTTAGTACGTACTGTACTTGTGTGCAGCCCATGTGTTGCGTGAGTGAATAGATTTGAGTGGCTCTTAACATCGAGGTCTTGAGAGTCGATGATGGCGAAGTNAGCCCATGTGTTGCGTGAGTGAATAGATTTGAGTGGCTCTTAACATCGAGGTCTTGAGAGTCGATGATGGCGAAGTGAGGTGAGTATGGAGCAGCGCCGGAATGCAAGGACGGGGAAACGAAATATTCCCCGAGAAAACCCACCGACCAGCGGCATCGTTCCGGCACGATTTCCACATGTGAAATACCGGAAGCGACCTCACCGGGAATCGAACTAGGTTCGCCTAGGTGGGAGGGGAGTAGTCTGACCACTACACAACCGCGGCTCCGCTTGTCTTGCGACCAGTAAACAACGCGCTGGTGCTGTGTGCTCGACGATACTGACGTAACCTTTCATGTCAAAACGCTGTTGAAAATTCCACAAATCAAATTGGACAGTTGGAAGACTGGGCACTGATGCCTTGCTGTGTACAGTAACGGTCAAAAGAGTCACCCAAGTGCAACGTGTTCATGATCGCGGACTCAATAACTGAACGGGTTTAAATTTTGTTTCTTACAGGTCAGAAATAAACAAACATCTTGCTTCGCAGTTGTCAGATTCGGTGCATCATAATCTTTTAGAAGACGCCTGAATGCTGATTCCTGCAGGAAAAATCTATTTATATTCAACTTTCTTTCTTAGGTTGCACTGCATGGTCGGGTGAGTTGCTAGTTGTAGCTTCTGACTCGGGGGTTAAAGTTGCATTGGGACCAACCTTTGCCGTGAACTACAAATAGGAAGGTTAAACCTCTAGTCCTGCATCATAGGATGCTGCAGCCCATTCACACTGTTTCAGATAACTTTTTTAAATGGTCGGTGCGAGTAAAATGTTTAGAGCCCTTTACACATCGATATGGCATGCGTATGGAACTCCATACACATGCGTTCTTTTCATTCCTTCGTGCTTCATTAGCGTTCGCGGAAGTCTAGTTGTAGTAGCTGCGTGGAAGTAATCAACTATCTGCCCGCGACATTCACAGTTCAAGTTTTCTGCCTCCAGTGTGTGTAACGCCAGTTACCAACCCAGTACATATCCGATGCAATGTAAGCAGATAACGCTTAAGTAGAGGGATTATAGGGAATTGGGCACATCGATNAACCCAGTACATATCCGATGCAATGTAAGCAGATAACGCTTAAGTAGAGGGATTATAGGGAATTGGGCACATCGATACCTCGGACCGCAGCGTCGGAGCTGTTCGTGCTCTGGCATTCCGATCAGCCGGCAGATATCTTTGATACGTGTGACCTTGACCTTAACTCTTAAACCCAAAAATCCAAAAACATACAAAAAAATTTAAAAAAATTATTAAAATTATATTGAAAAAAAAAATGGAAAATTACTTAAAGATTATAAAAAAAATATTTCAAATATTTATTTTTAAAAACTAATTCCACCATATTGGTAGGTCCAGTCCACCTTCTTGGTAGGCGTTACAACCACCGTCCGCCATTTTGGTCGGTGCAGTCTGCAATTTTGGTAGGTACAGTCCGCCATATTGGTAGGCGTCACAACCACCGTCCGCCATCTTTTCTTTTACGTTTGTCATTTGTTTATACATTACTGGAGTTTGTATCTCATCTTCGTTTAACCAACATCTTGGTTTTTTCGTTTGTCATTTGTTTTACATTGTTAGTGCTGTCCCCAGCACCGCGCCCAGCAAAAGACTGTGCCCTCCACTCCCCCTTCTTATATATTTAATTGACCAATTGGCCCACCCCTGATTCTCATTGGTTAATTACCCACCCCCTTAATATATATTGAATTGCTCCGCCAATATTTTACATTGGCAAATTACTTAAGTGTTTTCGGAAACCTTCGTTCCGAACAATCAGCGGCTTATTGAATTGCGAGGGCGGACAATTTTTCTCCCCTAAAAAACTTTTTATAAGACGCACCACGAGCACCCTCAGGAAAGCAGTAATTTTTCTCGCTGTCGTTCCTTTTTCGCTATTTCAAGAGGAAAGCCCAGTGACCAATTCGAAACTTGCAGGGTTTCAAACCCCTGTTAAATTTACGATAGCGATGTTGTCAAGTGATGAAGAAAATACCAGCGACAGCAACGCAAAAGAAAATGGAGATAATATTCTTCAGCTAATCCACACCATATTGGCACGAGGAACAACTTCGTCAATGTCGTCTACTAGCACGAACTCGCAACCATCAGGCAACCCGTACCAACCTCCATCGGCCAGAACGTCCTACAGCTTATTCTCTCCCAGCTTTTCAGAGAGCCCCATCAGCTTCGACTTCGAATACAGTGATATCGAAGAAGAAATGGAAGTTTCCGTCGCCGAATTTTCTCAATTTTGGTCAGAAGACGTNACTTCGAATACAGTGATATCGAAGAAGAAATGGAAGTTTCCGTCGCCGAATTTTCTCAATTTTGGTCAGAAGACGTGAGCAAGTACAGTGAACTGAATTTTGGGTAACGATGTGTAAGTTTTCGAGATGCTCCAGGCGTTTTGCAAATTCAATTTTATGACGGTACAATTCACTGGCATTGCTGATANGTGTAAGTTTTCGAGATGCTCCAGGCGTTTTGCAAATTCAATTTTATGACGGTACAATTCACTGGCATTGCTGATACGATGATTTCGAAGGCTGTTATGTGCGGGATACATTAACGTGCGAATATAAAAACTGCAACGTTTACAATTTATAGCCTAACTCTACGCTTCCTTGTTCGCTGGAGGAGTTGGTAAAACAAAATTGTTATGTCCACGTATGCAAGGCAAGAATGTACGAAAGTGTAGTGTACAAACTTTTCCGAAAAAGTAAAAATAATTGTGTGTGCAAATGGCAGGAGATATGTGATTGCATGCGAAGTGCACCTAGGCTCGAGGCTGAGACCTTCCACCAAGTCTTCTCGCAACGGTGGAGCACGTCCTGGTGGTAAGTTCATTCCCGAGAAAAAAATATGCAAATACATATCCTGTACTGCACGGCNAACGGTGGAGCACGTCCTGGTGGTAAGTTCATTCCCGAGAAAAAAATATGCAAATACATATCCTGTACTGCACGGCGTAACCTACACGGACCAGTCAGCTGTTACCGTAACTGTGGAGCGGTGTGACAAAAATGTTCATTTACTCCTTGAAAGAAGCGTCTCCGATGGCAAGACTCTTGAATTATCAGTGCAAGATTGTGACAGTAACGAGCGTGCAGNAACGGTGGAGCACGTCCTGGTGGTAAGTTCATTCCCGAGAAAAAAATATGCAAATACATATCCTGTACTGCACGGGGTAACCTACACGGACCAGTCAGCTGTTACCGTAACTGTGGAGTGGTGTGACAAAAATGTTCATTTCCTCCTTGAAAGAAGCGTCTCCGATGGCAAGACTCTTGAATTATCAGTGCAAGATTGTGACAGTAACGAGCGTGCAGTTCATTATTGCCGTACACAAACAAAATTACCCACACACATCGGAAGTATGAAAAAAGAAATTGTGGGCGAACGACGTCCAAGCAAGTACGCGAGGGAAATTTGCGAATTTAATCATGTAATTAAAAATCATAAACTTATTAAAGTATGCTCTGAACGATGCGATGGTGCTTGGCACAGTTTGGAGATTACAACGCCACCGGACCCCTGGCCAGAGTTGCTCGTGTGTGTGTGCGTGTACGAGTGTGTGTGTGATTATGGGCTTTGCTCAATCTTTAGAAAATTCCAGGTAATGAAAACCTCCCATTCCCCTAGTAACTTTTTTAGCTGACCAAACACACACTTTTTACAGTATAAAAAAATGTTGAAGTGCATGATTAAAAGTTTTTATTGAAAAATGTATACTTTTATGATATGCGTAAAAAAAAATTATTATGTACAAATAAATAATTACGTGTTTGATTATCTTATAATTTTTTGTTGTTTACCAATCTTTTGCATTTTTCAGTAAATATGTTTATCATGTAAAATATTTTCTCCCGCGTGTTTTGTAAATATTGTTTATATATATATATATATATATATATATTTATTGCTAAATATATTTTTTCATTTGATGTGTAAACACTAAGTATTTATAGATTTATTTAAANTGAAAACCTCCCATTCCCCTAGTAACTTTTTTAGCTGACCAAACACACACTTTTTACAGTATAAAAAAATGTTGAAGTGCATGATTAAAAGTTTTTATTGAAAAATGTATGCTTTTATGATATGCGTAAAAAAAAATTATTATGTACAAATAAATAATTACGTGTTTGATTATCTTATAATTTTTTGTTGTTTACCAATCTTTTGCATTTTTCAGTAAATATGTTTATCATGTAAAATATTTTCTACCGCGTGTTTTGTAAATATTATATATATATATATATATGTATTTATTTATTGCTAAATATATTTTTTCATTTGATGTGTAAACACTATGTATTTTTAGATTGATTTAAATTATCTTACAAGTTTTTTTTTTTTTTTTGGAATTATGACGTATACTAAATAATTTTGTTGCAAGTATTTGTGTAATATTTTCCTTCGTATTAAAATCATTTTAAAATGACGTAAGTGTTTTGACAGCTGCTACATGCAAGCGATACAGAGAAAAGAGAGAGAGGGAGAGAGACAGGCAGATGCTAGTGGCGTTCTTGTGTGACATATCAGAATTAATGTCGTCATGCGATCATATCTCCTCCATCAGTACACTCCCCTTATGTCTTCTCGAACTTGAGAGGTAATTAATGTAGGTCAGTAGCGGTACCATTGTGCCATGCACATTTTTTTAAAAATTGAATGCCCTTCTTTAAATAGATATTTGTTAAATATTTCACACAAGTAATTTTTTATAATAATAAAAAAAGCAAATAATGTGCAGTAAATTTTAGAGTATATTTATTTATATTGTAAGTAAATAAGACAAGCATAATTATTATGTAACAGGAGGCACCGTAATGAAATATTGCACGTACTTGTCTCTTCTCCAAGGGAAAAATCAGCACAATAAACATATTCAATAAAATAAAAATATATTTTACGTACTTGACCATTCTACATGAGAAAAGCATGCGCAATTAACATATTCTAAAAAAGAGAGAGAAAAATATTGCACGTACTTGTTCCTTCTCGAAGGGAAAAGCAAGTGCAATCAATATTTATACAAAAAAAATACTTACGTTTTTTACATTGAAAAAAATATAAATTACTGAACACACACGCAGTTAGAAGTTAAATAACATTTCGCTATATTTAATTCAAAAACCACACATAAATGTTACACCAAAAATTAGGCTAAAATGCTTGGTTCGCAAGTATAGGAGCAAAAAATGCGTGTCTTTAAAATCACATTTTTACATCCATATAAATGTCAAATGTAGTCGCAGACTCTAGGATGGTAGAAAACGTAGCACAAATCCTTCCATGTAACATTTCACGTCCGTAANGTCAAATGTAGTCGCAGACTCTAGGATGGTAGAAAACGTAGCACAAATCCTTCCATGTAACATTTCACGTCCGTAGGAACACGCACGCAGTTAGTCAGCTCGAGGTGTGAATCTGCAACGTCGTTACGCAACGCGCGTAAAATGATTTCAAANGAACACGCACGCAGTTAGTCAGCTCGAGGTGTGAATCTGCAACGTCGTTACGCAACGCGCGTAAAATGATTTCAAAGTTATTTAAACACTGGTGAATCTCATCCCCGTCAGACCGATGGGAGGGTGAGTTAGTATCGAGAGGCAGCGGAGACCACATGTCTTCCCAGCAAAGGCATGTTTCAGCATACAAATGCATACAAAAGCAATATCAGAGACGTAAGAGTACTGTACCGACACGGATGAGTCCGTCACATCGTTGGAAGAAAGAGTCCCCGTTATTTGCACAAGTAAAACAGTCATTTCGGGAGATCAATTTTCCAGCTGCGGTACGCTGCCAGCTTCCAGCAGCAGGGAACCTTCAGTTATGTTTTCGCATGTAGCCAACTCACCCGTCTGGAAGCCGCGAAAGGGCGGCGTCTGGCAGCACTGGAAGGGCGGCGTCTGGCAGCACTGGAGGGGTGGCGTCTGGGTACTCGGGAAGGACGGCTCCGTCGCGATGCCGAATGTTGCTATAGACGCAGCACCGGATTCTACCTTGGTCTCCGATGGTGCAGCGTCGCATCGCCCTGAGGCGATGGATGAAGATGCACCCATCTTTTCGAATAATTCTCCCCCATTAATAAGAAAAGAGCCTCGTCACTCTCAGACCAGAAATCAATCGATGACATTACGAATATGGCTGCTAATTTCCTTAAGGTAGCCACAGTACGGAGTCTTCAATACCAATATAACNAATCGATGACATTACGAATATGGCTGCTAATTTCCTTAAGGTAGCCACAGTACGGAGTCTTCAATACCAATATAACTATGACGCATCGACACCCAAACTAAAGCTTATAAGCGAGTACCCATCCCTCTCCTATAATGTCACTCCTATAATGATGCTCTACATACCCCCACGACAGCCTGCCTCCCTTTCGTTATGTGTCTGTACGTATGCGAATAAAAAAACCTTTATGTTAAATTTTATTGCTAGGTAGGCAGAACCCTTAAGTAAGTAAACATTATAATTTTTTATTTTAATATATATATATATATATATATATACCATTAATATTTTATCAACTAAATTCTGTCAATGGCAAATTACAGAGTAATAGNATATATATATATATATATATATACCATTAATATTTTATCAACTAAATTCTGTCAATGGCAAATTACAGAGTAATAGAGTGGGGGACGGCCAAAGGCTAATAAATAAAGTGGGAGTTATTCCCCGCCGTAAGAGCTACGTTGCAGCTCCCAGGATCGGCTTGGGGAGGATACCAGCGGTACTGCGCTGACCATCAGCTTTAATTTCGATCTGGGAGAACAGCTAATCAAGCANCAGCTTTAATTTCGATCTGGGAGAACAGCTAATCAAGCATGAGATCGGAAACGCAACTAGCCGCCAGGAAACTCGTATTGAACATCGCATGGCAATATTTTGATCGGCTTGCGGCGCGCGTGTGACAGGGTACGTCCGAGTGGACGTGGATAATTACTCTGCGTAAGCTTTTCCTGTTTCCATCGCCCGCTCAAGTGCGTATACGTTCGTGGCAAGAGTTCCCCTTGCTCCTTCGGTACTGCATGTTCCCGCGAGCCAATCCATTAAATAAAATTTTCACTAATTTGTCATTTATCTACACTTTATTTATTTAACAACAAATTGAACGTTATATTTCAAAATGAAAACGTTTATAATACAAATACACAGATAATTCATTTTTATAAAGGTAATGCATCTCCGCCCCACAGTTGTGCGCCAATTTAACTTGACGCCTCACTGTTGGGAAGCCAACATAACTGACGCGGGCTTATCTAGGCCCCACATTGGTCATGACTATTTAACTTGATGCCACGCCACTGTGGAATACAGTGTGGCTTATAGGGTCGGAGTTAATTCCTCCAAGCACAGACTATGATGTGTCTTGAAGGTTGAGGGTATTTCAATAAGGNGTTTCACTTAACTGGATAATTATATTGTCTCGAGTTTGAACAAAAACAACATACAGCAACACTTCCGAGGTGTGGTACTCTAATTTGGCTACTCGTATTAACTGGGGCGACTTCGTGGTGGAGGGGGGCTTCTCTTTCTCTGGGTGGCGACTTGATAGTTAACTACTCTCCTGTTGGTGCTGGTATTCTGTCAGCTGTGGATGAGCTCCGGTGAAGTGGTCGGCCTTGGCAAAGGCCCGCATTTGCTGTCGTCTCTTCTGGACTGCTCTACTGATGTACTGACGTGGCCGAGGGTCCGATTTCCACCCCCTGGCCGCCCTCGGTGCGGCTGACTTCTCTCTCTGCGCGGCGATATTCAACTGACTGCTCGATGGTCTATTGATGTAACCTCTCTACGTGGTAATAATTGACTGTTTCCCTCTTCTCGCATAAATTCGCTTATATGCTCTCCAGTTTCCCTCCCTAAGTCTCGGCACGTGTGTCTCTTATTGGGGGAAGGGGGCAGGTGGTTGCCTTCAGTACAAAGCCATTCAGCCACGGGCCATGGTTCGTGAAGGTTCGGGGGCGGGAGAAGTGGTGATCCCTTTCCATAGCTTACTCTGTCAGCTATTTCTC
>NQII01002174.1:13473-44598 GCA_002778355.1 Clitarchus hookeri
GCCGTCACGGGCGGCCTCAGCAGCGTCACGAACTGCAGCAGAGCTTGTCGCAGATCTGTCGCTGCCGGCACCGATGACGCCCCAGGACGTGCACTTGTAGCCTGCCGATCAGGATGTTCGCTTGCTACCCACGTCGCGGGATGTTCGCTTGCTGGCAGCTCCATGAAACGTTGGCTTGACGCCTGCTGAAGGGAATGCTCCTTCTTCATCTGCTGCGAGGACTGTTCGCTCTTCACAGACACTGCATCATGTTCACTTCCTACCTGTGGCAATGCGTGTTTCGCTGACTGCTGCACATGCCGTGTACTTTGCAGACTCCTTTCAGCCACGAGCTTCAAGATTTCCTTCTTCAGTGCAGGATTACTGTGCAGGTACCCGAGTATCTTTTGCTTCTCCTCCTTAGACTGCGAGGACAACAGTTTTGCCAACACACGGTATGCCACGTGGCTGCGAGAGCTCTGCGGCAGCGCACCTGGCTGCTGTGGCAACGGGCGCTGCGTGGGTGACGTCTGCTGTCCTGTGCTGTACCTGCAACAAACCAACCAGGCAACTGCATCACTACTTGTCGCAGTGGCTGTCGCCCAGTTTCAAGACTGACTCCAAGACAATTCTCCATCCCGCTTAGCAAGATTCCCGCTTAAAAATGTAATTAATTTTTTTGCCTTTTCTATATACACATGTATAATTTAACCCTTTTAGTAAGTTTTCCTGTTTAATGAGCATGAATTTTTCTACCCTTTCAGAAATGTTTTAAAAGAGTTCTACTGTAGTTCCTAAGCCTTCGATACGTGTGTTTCAAATAGCTCCCTCCGACATGAGGAGCAAGAATGACAACACCCACTCTCTCCACAGCCTTGGCTGCTGCAAGAAACTGATCGTGGGGGCTACTTTAGCCAAAGGAACAATACTGTCTCGTGGAATCAAACATCGCACGACATTCCTGTGCCCAGGATAAAAAAAAAAGTAATGGGAGATGGTGTTCTGGTAGGGGTAAAGCTATATCAACTTTGCCTTCAGTTTCACAGTGAACATACCGTCAACTCTCAACAAAAATTCCCTCGTAGTAAAGACCTTAGTTTTAGGAAGCGTAAAAATATTTTAGGCATGTGCAAATATCCGAAAATTCAAATAGTTGCAAATAGTAATTTACGAATTATTCACATTTGAACTTTGAATATATTCTGCAAAATGGTGAATAATTTACACTTCCGTTTGAAGCATTTTTTATTTGCTTAACATTACATGTCTCCTCATGTCTAATCATTCATTTAAACTTTTATTCCATAGTTATTAGAGCTGCAATATTGCTGATAGGAGTTGTGCGAATACATATTCTGTATACCGAAACAAAAACGAAAAATGACTACTTTAATTTTCGTTTCGGTAAGAAATTTTGTTGCCAAAAGTTTTAACGAAATGAAAATATTTGATTTCAATCAATATTCGGGTGTTTCACGAAAGTCAATTTAGTGCACAAGCAAAGGAAATTATTGTCTGTAGACCATCTTGTTTGGTTTCATTAGTTTGTAACTAAAATAACATCGTAAAATTAAAATTTTAATGTAAGCAAGAACCCTATTGGTAAATACTCCATGTCGTATATTATTTGGTTTGGTTTTGCAATAAATTGGTAATAATGAATAACTTGCTGAAATTATATGAAATTGGTTAAACTTTCATAAAGACTGAGCTCTTATGAAATTATTTTTAATTTTTGTTTCAGTTTCACAAAAGTTCATAACACTTTTTTCATTTTCGTTTCATGAGAAAAAAGTTACATTTGCACAACCCTAGTTACTGTTCATGATAACTGGCCGTTTTTATACATTTTTGCCATTTGACGGATTATTAGATCTGANAGTTCGACTCACAAAAATACACCTACTATTATTAAAATAAACATTTTTTTTTATCAGCACATGATGTACGCCGGCAGAGATATTTATTTACAGTTTTTTTTATGTTTTTGTGATAGTTAAACCGTTCTGATGGCAGGGAAGAAAAGTGATGTTTGGAAGAATTTCATTATCCAATCAAATGAAGATACCAAGGCAACATGCAATTTCTGCAACGCAAACATTTCACGCGGTGGTGCTAACACACGAGGACTTACTACATCAAACATTTAGATTCAGTTCACAGCAAGGAACTCAGAGAAAGACGCACGCACTTGTTTTGAACTTGCTCAGACGCTTGTACCTGGCGCCAGTGGTGTGCTAATGAATGTAAGTAAGGCAAGTCACCTATCCTGTGCTATTCATTCAGGCTTGAGCAGTGGGGATCGTAGTTTACTTCCCTCCCAACCATCCTCTTCCATCCCCATATCCATTTACGGTCAGAGTAAACTGACGTTTTACAAACACCACTGCCAACCTACAGTTCAAAGCACATACAAATCACAGAGCTCATTGGCAAAATGATATGCTGTGACATGCTTCTTTTCAGGATCGTTGAAAGTGAGGGATTTAATGACCTTATTTCATTTTTGGAACCAAGATATCAAATACCTGACCGAACAACATTCTCCAGGACTGTATTTCCTGAGCTGTACCAGAGGGTGCAGAGTTGTGATAAGGGGGGTTTTATTGGTGGGGAGCATGTTAGTTTGACTTCTGATTTGTGGTCCACACATGCGTGTGGTGATTTTATTTCACACACTGCTCATTTTGTGGACAACAATTTTGAACATCGATCATTGTGCCAGAAGTTATGCCATTTTCATTAGCAAAACACTCTGCAGATAGCATAGCCACAATACTGAAAGAATCCGTGGAACTGTGGGAATTAAATGGCAAAGTTCATGTTGTTGTCACAGATAATGCTGGGAATATGATACTTTTCATAGTATAAAACTTAAAATTTCTTTTGATTTAATTAGCTATTGACAAATTTTTTTACAGATTAGTAATTAAAACTGTGTTGTGTTTTAGAGTAGTGTAATGACTGTAAGAAAGTGTTCTTAGCTGCAAACTATATTTTATAATAATAAATCATGAAAGTATTCAAATATTCTTGTATCGCATACAAATCACCTCTAATGTGGGTATCGGTGTCAAGAATCGACAGTATCGGCTCACAAGAATCGGTATCAGTGGACTCGGCAAAAAGTGGTATCGGCCCAGCCCTAAATTTTACTATTCAATTCGAAAATATTTGAACATCAAAATCCACTATTTGCACACCCCTTCTTTNGTAACCATTAAAGTAAATCTTACTTATGTATATAATTCTTTTTGCAAATGTTTCAGTGTTGCGTTTTTAACTATTGAATTTGTTACAGTTAGCGGTGTTCGTTTAACCATACCGCGGAATGTAAACAAAACAAATCAAGCATCGCGCCTTGGAAGTTAAACACATGTATTAACACAGATATTGGGTGTTATTTATAATGCCGAAGATATCACAAAATCAAACAATTAGCCTACATATCCCATTCAATTAATTATACATGATTATTTTTATACTAATGGTGGATTAAACATTTTAGGCTGAAAACTTCAGAGTTCACTAGAAGATTTATTTTTTTAAGTCAAAGCCTAAGTTGAANTAGAGTTTACTAGAAGATTTATTTTTTTAAGTCAAAGCCTAAGTTGAAGGAACAAAAATCTTTGATTCAATTGTGAAATTGCAAAGCTTTGCACATCCCGGACAGCAGCTGGACGTAGTAATAGTTAGAAACACACAGCCTGTTACCAGTTCGACTCACAAAAATACACCTACTATTATTAAAATAAACATTTTTTTTTATCAGCACATGATGTACGCCGGCCAAGATATTGATTTACAGTTTTTTTATGTTTTTGTGATAGTTAAACCGTTCCGATGGCAGGGAAGAAAAGCGATGTTTGGAAGAATTTCATTATCCAATCAAATGAAGATACCAAGGCAACATGCACTTTCTGCAACGCAAACATTTCACACAGTGGTGCTAACACACGAGGACTTACTACGTCAAACATGAAAAAACATTTTGATTCAGTTCACAGCAGGGACATGAAAATTATGAACTTAGAGAAACAACGACGCACTTGTTTTGAACTTGCTCAGACGCTTGTACCTGGCGCCAGTGGTGTGCTAATGAACGTAAGTAAGGCAAGTCAACTATCCTGTGCTATTCATTCAGGCTTGAGCAGTGGGGATCATAGTTTACTTCCCTCCCAATCATCCTCTACCATCCCCATATCCATTTACGGTCAGAGTAAACTGACGTTTTACAAACACCACTGCCAACCTACAGTTCAAAGCACATACAAATCACAGAGCTCATTGGCAAAATGATATGCTGTGACATGCTTCTTTTCAGGATCGTTGAAAGTGAGGGATTTAATGACCTTATTTCATTTTTGGAACCAAGATATCAAATACCTGACCGAACAACATTCTCCAGGACTGTATTTCCTGAGCTGTACCAGAGGGTGCAGAGTTGTGATAAGGGGGGTTTTATTGGTGGGGAGCATGTTAGTTTGACTTCTGATTTGTGGTCCACACATGCGTGTGGTGATTTTATTTCACACACTGCTCATTTTGTGGACAACAATTTTGAACATCGATCATTGTGCCAGAAGTTATGCCATTTTCATTAGCAAAACACTCTGCAGATAGCATAGCCACAATACTGAAAGAATCCGTGGAACTGTGGGAATTAAATGGCAAAGTTCATGTTGTCNCTCTGCAGATAGCATAGCCACAATACTGAAAGAATCCGTGGAACTGTGGGAATTAAATGGCAAAGTTCATGTTGTCACAGATAATGCTGGGAATATGATACTTTTCATAGTATAAAACTTAAAATTTCTTTTGATTTAATTAGCTATTGACAATTTTTTTTACAGATTAGTAATTAAAACTGTGTTGTGTTTTAGAGTAGTGTAATGAATGTAAGAAAGTGTTCTTAGCTGCAAACTATATTTTATAATAATAAATCATGAAAGTATTCAAATATTCTTGTATCGCATACAAATCACCTCTAATGTGGGTATCGGTGTCAAGAATCGACAGTATCGGCTCACAAGAATCTGTATCAGTGGACTCGGCAAAAGGTGGTATTGGCCCAGCCCTAAATTTTACTATTCAATTCGAAAATATTTGAACATCAAAATCCACTATTTGCAAACCCCTTCTTTNGGCCCAGCCCTAAATTTTACTATTCAATTCGAAAATATTTGAACATCAAAATCCACTATTTGCAAACCCCTTCTTTAAAATGACATGAAAAATTCATGTTTGTGTCATCATATGGAATAAATACACTGTTTCTTGACATTTTTAGACAGTTTAAATAATACGAAAATAAACTGTTAACTGGTAACATAAACTATTATTTTACACTATTTTTATGCAAATAGTAAAAGTCACTCCTCACTTCTAAAAACTTGCGTTGACTTAAGCCAAGATGTTTGAACATGTCAATTTTGTAAATAATGGAAGCAGAAAGCCAATATAATGACACTATCACTTCAACATTTGAATTTTCCATACTGTGGGATAACGGGTTGGCAGCCTTGATGTTACCTCTTTATAGGGTGGCAATCCTGTTTCCAGCAGACAGTTACTTTAGCAACCAACATCGCAGTAAGTGGTTGTTTTCGCAGGCTCACTTTCATTAAATCTCGTTTTTACCTAGTTGTGGATGTTTTCGCAGGCTCACTTTCATTAAATCTCGTTTTTACCTAGTTGTGGATGTTTTCGCAGGCTCACTTTCATTAAATCTCGTTTTTACCTAGTTGTGGATGCTGTCGATACCAACCACAACGTAAAGATACAACACAAGGTTTCACACAATGCGACTGACAAGCCTTGTTATATGAAATGTGCTATCCAGAATATGTAGGTGGCTAAGGAGTTACATTATGTGCTGATGGCCATTCATACCTTGCAAAACTTTTGATGGCCAATGCTTGTTGGAGAGAAACCTGCTCCTGCGACTGCAATCCAGTGGTCCAGGCTTGGGGCACCTGCGGTTGTACTCCAGTGGTCCCGGATTGGGGCACCTGCGGTTGTACTCCAGTGGTCCCGCCTTGGGGCATCTGCAACTGTACTCCAGTGGTCCCGGCTTGGGGCACCTGCTGTTGAGCTCCCAGCGTCCTGGCCTGGGGTGTCTGCTGCCTCACCATTACTTCCTGGGTGCACATTGAAGTCCCACAACAGAGCATGAAACAGCACCAACTCGCTCATTTCCCACAGAAAACCTGCATGAAAATAAAGGCCACAAGGGGCGTAATCACTAAGGTGTCGTGCTCGTAGTGAAGCGGCCAAACCTACTGCATTTCAAGCCCAGTCCTTTGCAGGACTCGATCGTTTATACTTGGAGCCAAAATCCAAGTGGTTCTGAGCGCAATGAAATAAGGTAATCTCGGTTATTATGCATTATTTATTGACTAATGAGCATCATTNTCCAAGTGGTTCTGAGCGCAATGAAATAAGGTAATCTCGGTTATTATGCATTATTTATTGACTAATGAGCATCATTTACGCCATTCCTAAATATCTGTTTATTCAGAAGACATTTATTTACTGAAATAAATTCATATTTCAATAACCAATGCCTTTATTTGTCCACATATTTCCGACTTGAGCTCGATAAGTGTCTGAAAGAGAAGGAACTCGTTCAAAAAGCATTTAACAGCGATGTTTGTAGCAAGGGTGTGAGTAGAAGCTCGAGGCAACAAGAGAGAACCCAGGATGCTAAGACTGGCATGGACATGCTACTCGATGCAACAGTCCGAGACTCAACTATAGTACGAGCAATAGCAAACAGTGGTACATATGTGTTGAAAAACACAGGTTAAGAAAACTAACAAGTGAATGAACTAACGCGAGCTGTGCATGGCAGAGTTCTGGCTGCGTAATCACCTCACAGTGAGCTGCCCTGATTACGGGTGTGCAGCAGTATTTATAGAGGGTTCCCGAGAGCATGGCTGGATGGAGGGGGTACCTGCCTTGGCCACTTGTTCTCCGCTGAGGGGGTGGATCCACACACCGTGTAATGACGCAATATACTTAAATTTTCGGGACTTGGGTGTAGNTGTTCTCCGCTGAGGGGGTGGATCCACACACCGTGTAATGACGCAATATACTTAAATTTTCGGGACTTGGGTGTAGAATTCTTTCGTAAGTACGAAGCTCGGGAAAGTTTCAGTATATTTTTATCGGGTTTCAGTTTTAAGCCGTGTTGGCTCGTTTCCCGTGTTTGTTCGTGTTCGTTTATCAGGAGTCCGGTTGTGTTTCATCATTTCAAACATCGTGGTTTTTTGGAACGCGTCAGCATTAATTAGATTAGTTCCTTCGGCGCCGTTTTGATATACGAGAAGTTCGTTATCCGGAGGTGAGTGCGTCAACAAGTTTTTGTGGACCGCGAAGTTCGTTTTTGTTGACAGCACAGTTTTAGTTTCCTGCGACGCAGTTACGATATCGGTAACGGGCGCAGCAGTATCGATGTCAGGCTGAGCGTGGGACAGCGCAGTTCTCACGCTGCTGCGAGATGATAGGCGCTTATCGTAGGAGAGGGGGGTGGTAGGCAGCAGCATATAGGCGTCTGGCTGGCACCTTCGAGACAGTATTATTGAAGTCTTCTTAGAACAGCCGGAGAGCAGTCTTCTGCAGTCAGAGAGCAGTCGTCAGAGTTACTTCACTTCACGTCGCCCGTGAGGGCAGTAGTCAGAAGTATGATAGCCTAGGCCGCGTTCGGGCAGGACGGCAACCCCCANTCTCCGCATCACCAGCTGCTCCTGCTGTAGTCGCTCCTGACGGAGCCTCTGCTGCAGGCGATACCTCAGGCTGAGGCATGCTGGCACTGGGCACTTCCAGTCCTGCCAACAAACACACACCCTCGTCAATGTGTCGCACTGCCTGCCGTGGCCGCGACTCTCCGCATCACCAGCTGCTCCTGCTGTAGTCGCTCCTGACGGAGCCTCTGCTGCAGGCGATACCTCAGGCTGAGGCATGCTGGCACTGGGCACTTCCAGTCCTGCCAACAAACACACACCCTCGTCAATGTGTCGCACTGCCTGCCGTGGCCGCGACTCTCCGCATCACCAGCTGCTCCTGCTGTAGTCGCTCCTGACGGAGCCTCTGCTGCAGGCGATACCTCAGGCTGAGGCATGCTGGCACTGGGCACTTCCAGTCCTGCCAACAAACACACACCCTCGTCAATGTGTCGCACTGCCTGCCGTGGCCGCGACTCTCCGCATCACCAGCTGCTCCTGCTGTAGTCGCTCCTGACGGAGCCTCTGCTGCAGGCGATACCTCAGGCTGAGGCATGCTGGCACTGGGCACTTCCAGTCCTGCCAACAAACACACACCCTCGTCAATGTGTCGCACTGCCTGCCGTGGCCGCGACTCTCCGCATCACCAGCTGCTCCTGCTGTAGTCGCTCCTGACGGAGCCTCTGCTGCAGGCGATACCTCAGGCTGAGGCATGCTGGCACTGGGCACTTCCAGTCCTGCCAACAAACACACACCCTCGTCAATGTGTCGCACTGCCTGCCGTGGCCGCGACTCTCCGCATCACCAGCTGCTCCTGCTGTAGTCGCTCCTGACGGAGCCTCTGCTGCAGGCGATACCTCAGGCTGAGGCATGCTGGCACTGGGCACTTCCAGTCCTGCCAACAAACACACACCCTCGTCAATGTGTCGCACTGCCTGCCGTGGCCGCGACTCTCCGCATCACCAGCTGCTCCTGCTGTAGTCGCTCCTGACGGAGCCTCTGCTGCAGGCGATACCTCAGGCTGAGGCATGCTGGCACTGGGCACTTCCAGTCCTGCCAACACACACACACCCTCGTCAATGTGTCGCACTGCCTGAGGGCACTGACTGGTTGGAGGTACTTAGCATGTCCCAGGTCTAGCAGCGTAGGAGCACCAAGAGCAACTTAGGCACACACATTGCGTGCCTTTGTCTTGTGCAAGGCACTGATCTGTTATGCAATCCCTCTCTTGTAGACTTGCCTCTTGAAATTCTCATCTGCGACTATTATTTAATTGTGTAAAAATAAAGGTAGGAGAGCTCCATGTGCTTAAATTATAATAAATAGCCTGTTCCAAAAATTAAATACCTGAAAATGATTGTTGATGTACTCATTTTAGTGCATTTAGTTTTATAAAATACCCATCAGAAAAATAAATATGTGGAATGGAGAGATTTCGGCAGCTCTGAACATTGAGGTCTTGAGGACAGATGCAGAAAAGCTAAGTAAGTGTGGAGCAATGCTGGAATGCAAGTGTAGCGGAAACAGGAGATTCTGTAAAAACCTGCCGACCAGCAGCATCATTCTGCAAGATTCACACGTCCCCACCAGGAATCGAACCCAGTTCGCCAAGGCGAAAGGCAAGTAGTCTGACCACTACACCACTGCGGCCCCCTAAAAACAGAAATAAAATACAAACTATCTAACTTTAGAATGTAAATAATTCCTTGAAGGTAATTCATAAGCACACTGCTCAATAACACTGAACAGTTTTTAAATGACAACTGCATGAGCGAACCTCTGTGCACGGTTTGGAAAACCTGGACGGACAGCACCTTTAACTACAGTACACTCCCGTTTATCCGTGCTTCGCTTAACTGGTTTTCGGCTTATCCGTGCGGCCTTTAGGCTTTTTTCAAAGTTTACCTTAACTTCTGCGGTAAGGCGATGCTGTAACGTGTGTCGTTTAACAGGCAGCGGTACCTTGTACGTCTATCGCTGTGCCATGTGAGCTGATGTTTATCTCTTTAAACTGTCAGCCTGTCACAGAGACCTGCGTGAGTCGTCCATTTCCGCCCATTGAAGCGTGTATCTGATCGCACTAATCTCAGTTACCACCCCAACACCACGTCTTCAAGTTTATCGATCGCTAGACACGGATGTTGTTCACTGTTTGTAGGGTCGTTTTCGCAATGTCAACAAAGCGTAAAAGGAGTTTTTTAACTATCGGCGAAAAGTTAGAAATAATAAAAAATCTGAGCATGGTGGGTTATAAAAAAACNAAAGTTAGAAATAATAAAAAATCTGAGCATGGTGGGTTATAAAAAAACATCAATTTTGGTGCGAAACAAAAAAAAAAAAAGTGCAGACATTCTCAAGAAAGGCACGGTTTAACTTTTCTTACGTTTTTCATATTAAGTGTTTAAATTTTTACAAAAAACTTAACAGTTCAGAATTATAAACTTTGTGTGTGCGTGCATGTGCGCATGCATGCGTGCATGCCCATTTGCATGACAGCATGTGTGTGTAAGTCAGTAAAATTTAAATAAGCTCCTAGTAATTAAAGATGTATAGAAATCTAAGACGTTTCAACCCAGCTTATTGAGACTGAATGAGAAAGTAGCCTACACTTATTGATAGAGGCGAGTGCTTACGTTTTTGTTAAATTCATTATGGTCGTCACAAACTTTGAAATTAATGAATTTAGACTTTTTTAAAATGTGTTGTCCTTGTTTTAGCAAAAGTAAACGTTAGGTACTGTATTTGTATTGTAAGGGTTATTTTTTAATGGGGAGTGTGCTATATTGTTTAAATACCAGGTTGCCTCATTTAAAGTCTCATTATTGTCTTTACTGCATTGCATTCTAAACTTTCAACTCACTCTGCCATCTCAAGGACGGAGCACGCGTTGAGGAAGTGACACACACACTATGCACCACTTATCGCTCCGTGCTGCCCGCCTGGCGCCGGTGCAGGCTATAAGCTGTGTATACTCGATGCGCTGTGAATTACACTACACTCGGTGCAACATCAATATCAGACAAAGTATCGTGTACTGTACTACATACAGTACAGTACTTTAAATGTGTGATTTGTGTTTACTTTGCAATGCATAATAGGTGCTGTGTTTTATCACGATTTTCGGAGCCAATAATAATATTCCAACAACGGTAAAAATGTGTAAATTCGATTATTTGGGTTTTTAATACAAATATGCTTATTCGTGTTTTCTCTGATCCCGTTTAACATGGTTAATAGGGAGTTTACTGTATTCAGAAAAAACTCTTGTTTACAAGTCCTAATGCAGTCTCGCATACTTGTACAAAAGGAACAACACATAACAGAGATGTGCCGATCCACAAAATTACGCAATGTACTGAATTGCCGACGTGCCAATTCTATAACATCAATTCACGGNAAAAATGTGTAAATTCGATTATTTGGGTTTTTAATACAAATATGCTTATTCGTGTTTTCTCTGATCCCGTTTAACACGGTTAATAGGGAGTTTACTGTATTCAGAAAAAACTCTTGTTTACAAGTCCTAATGCAGTCTCGCATACTTGTACAAAAGGAACAACACATAACAGAGATGTGCCGATCCACAAAATTATGCAGATGTACTGAATTGCCGACGTGCCGATTCTATAACATCAATTCACAGATGTGCTATCAATCAGTGGAAAAACTTTTTGCTAATTATCGTTAAAGCGGATATTAAGTTACTATTACACTTAAACAATGGAATGAGTGAATTGCAGCAAAATTAAAAGCAATTTTTAACTTATTTCAGTTTACAGTGTCAAAGTGAATACAGTATTGCAACAAACCATGTGAGTTCTAAAGACCAAAATTAAAAAAAATACATTGGTCTATTTTCATAAAAATACTTATTTGTAAACAGAAAATAGTAATCATGCATAAAGTTATTTCCTTTTTTTGTTGCTGTTGACAGTCAAGTGATAGGTTTGAAACCAAAATGTTAGATTGTGTTTAATCATGCATTGGTTCTCCAATATAATGGATTATACATAGTTACTTGCAACATATGTACTGTTTAACATAATTATTTCAAAAAACTAAATGTAGGCTAATTGATGTTTTGTGCTTGGGTGGCTAGCTACACATTATGAGTTGGTAAAAAATACACAGGAAAACTTAAAATCAGCATGAACACGGGCTCGACACACACCACACAAGGGTTTGTTAGGTATGACGTCTGACTCGCCAAATACGAGGCAGTGGAGAGGCCGCTAGGTCCAGGGAAGAATCTCACCTTGCACTGGCGGGCGTGTAGGGAGCACAGGCCGAGTACTCGACGGCAGGTGTTGCAGCGGCCTGCGGTGCGCAGTGGGCAGCCCTGTAGGTGCAGCAGAGCACGCCGCATGCGCTGGCAGCTCGGCTGGCGGCAGTTGGCATCCCTGCAGTGCGAGCCGTGCACCACCAGCTGCAGCCAGAGCTTCACCAGTCTTCCTCGCTCCTCCTGAAACAAGCAGCGACATCAATCTTGGTCCTGGACGATCAAGCATGTCAGAGTATTGTGCTCTCGTCCCCAAGAACGGCTTGGTCCCGAAGGTCCATAGCTCGCTACAACCATCACATGAAGTAGCGTGCTTGCTTCGCAACCGGGAGGTTGAGAGTTTGATCCCTGTCAGCCATGCTGTGGTGGCTGCTCATCATTCCTATTTCAGGTGCGCTCATTCAAGTCTTTCATATAAACTTTCCAGTATTCACCAATTACTTTGAGATTAGAATTACTCTCATTGTTTGCAGGGAGCAAAGTGAGTGAAGAGGTTTGGATGGCTCTTAACAATGAGGTCTTGAGAGCACACGAGGTGAGTATGGAGCAGAACCAGAATGCAAGGGTGGAGAAAATGGGAGATCCCTGAGAAAATCAGCTGATCAGCAGCATCATCAAGCAGGAGTCACACATCTGCGGCGTGAGCCTAGGCGCTTAGCTGTCATGCTAGGTTGACTTCTATCACATGAGAGGAGTTGGCGTGACGTCTGATAATAAAGCCAACTAACTTGGCTGACTTTGTCTTTGAGTGCTTCCCGCGTCTAGAGGCGTGCTGATACTCTGGATGCAAGTTGTTTGAAGTTCACATCCCGCCTGGGTTACGTTATTCCGTGTACAGGTGAGGTTAAGTGGTGTCTATATTTATTCATCCAATAGCGCCACGAGTCAAAATTTTAAAAACCAAAAGATTAATTCAAAAATTTACCAAAACAGAGCTGCGAGCTGCAACATTTAAAAACGTGGGTTGTACGGACTCTACCTTCACGCAAAATGTAATACGGTTAAAATAAAAGAAACGCAGCAGAAATTCATTACAATGTACTGTCACTAGCATGCAGTGTGTGAGCAACATGTTGACCTGACTGCTGTTCCACAGAGCGGCCTCTGCTGGTGCAATGTTCTAGAGCGCTGTACTTGTCTGCCGAGACAGGCATGCGCAGCACAACACATTACATGCCCCACCCTGTGGCAGCTGTGCAAGTCTATGTCAACACTGACGCTGCAAACAAAGCGCTGCATTTTACCCTCCTTTCCTTTCTCGCTTGTTCCACCCATCTTGTTCCCGTTATTTATAAAGAGTTCCCCTTAATTAACAACATTTTTTACTCTCTAATGCTATAACAAGTCATATTTTTTTCCTTTTATTCACTGACTACCATTTAGATTTTGGTTGGATTTGTTTGGATTTCATTCACTGATGACTTTATTAATCTATTTCACTGGAATTATCATTTTTAACACATTTTTGGATTAACTTTGTTACAGTTTTTGAAGACCAATGCTAATTTTTGGACACATTTTTGGATTGTGATTATGACAGTATTAAATTAGTAAGGCCTTGTTCAACAGACAAGTTAGATTTCCGGGAAGTGTCTGTTATTAAATCTAGTTTCCCCATAAGAAAAAATGTTAACAGCTTAAGTTAGGTTCCTCATTCACGCACACACACTACATTAAGCAGTATGTATATGTAAAAAATTGTGCACCATAGAAAAATGTATAGGACGAAAATGATCAGTAATAAAAATTATAGACAATAAGGGTCTCTACAAAATTTTTCATACCACTGACAGTTTAGAATATATCTACATATAACTTCTTTGCGCTGAATTTTAATACATGTAATAGTTAAAGCGTGATGTCGGTTGACTGACGATGACGTCACGGTCGGGCAAGGTTTTAATGAGCCGGTCAGACACATGGGCTATCTCGCTGGACTGACTTTATTGGCCGCTGATTGTTTCCCGGCTCTGATACAAACAGAGGAGTAGCCTTGCGGCATGGTACAAAATCAGGTGTGGGCTGCACGGTTCTCCGCACTGTTGGTGGGCACACACACTGGTTTACCTGCGGGGCCCGGGGTAGCTCATGGTTCGGCCGCTGCTGCGAGCTGGATCTCGGACCCAGTCCTTCCGCAGTGGTGGTGCTGCGACTGGCTGAACTGGTTGGTGCCTGCGGTGGGTTGTTGGTCCTTGTGTGTGTGAACCACGGGTTGGCTATACCCAGAGTCCCTGGAAGTCCCTGGTGGATGTTTACGATGATCGGATGCAACTCGCTGGCGGTCTTGTGGGGTGGCTGACAGGGGGAGCAGCGAGGGACTGGGAGGTGAGGCCTCTAGTTGTTGGGTAGCTTGAACTCGTTCCCGTGGGGATAGACTGCAGAGGGCAGTTGGCACTGGGTTGCAGTTTGCTTGGCTAAGTTCGGAGGCAGTAGCTGCCCTCTTGGCTCTCCACTTCGCAGCACTCCTATGGGTGAAGGGCATAAAGGAAGGTACTACGGTCTATCACGCTAAGTAAGAGCAAGCGAGTAAAATCTCTAGCTAAGCATGCAGCCTGTCGTGGCTAGGCCACCCAGACTCAGCTCTATGGCTCCAACCGGTGAAAATATCAACGCGGTGGATGGAGTGAATCGGCTGGGCTGGATGACTATCCGCCTTGTGGATAGAGTTTCTAGTGGTTGTGGCTCTACCGTATGTGTGCACCACGTACCTTGACATACCTGATCCACAGTATGGGTGGCCGTCTAATGTGTGTGTTTGAGACGTAAGTGCGCCTTATTAAGGGAGCCTGCAGTCCTACTCTAGGTTTGGCAAAGAGGGTTTCAATAATGCAGTCTCCTGCTTTTCCTTGGTGAGCCAACGTCTACTTGGAATTAAAGTCACAGTCACCCTAGAAATGAGTGCTCGGAGGTTAGGTAAGATCATGTGAGGAATAGACACGGTGGCCCGTACTAACTCCTAACTACCAATTAACTGTAACAGAAGTAAACTACAGTAAAACCAGGTGAAGGGGACCTGGGTCTAAACTAGACAAGAGCAGATGCGTCTAGTTAGCTATGAGACTAACTAACTTTAATGCTGTTGTCCAGAAGGGACTAGGGTGTCACTACCAGAGTGGTAGTGAGTGTTAAGGGAGCTGAAGACTACTTCGGAGGTCGCTGGGCAAAGGTCTGGAAGATCTTGAAGGTAGCGGTGGTCCTTCGTGAGGAAGACGGTACACGAGGTGGTGGAGCGAGCTGTGCGCTTGCCTATATGGACGGCCGGCGGCGGGTACTTCGACTCCCTTCGGCTGGTTGGGTATCTTCGGGCTGGAGCCGCTCTCTTAGTGGTGAAGGCGCTTTCTCTCGGGGGAGACTGGAAGTGCGGTTTTCCTCGTATGCGGGTTGCATCGCTCCCGCGAGCTGAGGAGCAGCATTGGGATGTTTGGCTGGCTTCTATCACACATGGAGGAGTGGTGTGATGTCTGACATAAAGGTGAAGACTGTCTTGACTGCCGTGTTTGTAAGTGCCCCTTGCCTAGGGGGTCAAGTAGCAAGTTGTCCAGGGTTCAAACCCCGCCTGGGGTGATGTGATGTCACGTGAAGATGAGGCGAAGTCGTGTGTGTATATACAAGGGTAATCCCAAAAATAAGGTCTCCTATTTTTTTATAAATAACGTTTATTGTCTAAATTATTTACTTTATTGTTAAGGTTGAACATAGGTCGCCTATTTTTCATACTCGTTACCGCCAAGTGTAAAGTTCGCGCAGTTATTCGGTTTTTGAATCCATCGCCAATTGAAGGAAGTGTATGGCGAGCCATGCATGGATGTCAAAAACGTTCGCGAGTGGTGTAGAGAGTTTACAGCCGGTCGTACTGAGATTCACGACGAACAAAGGAGCGGGAGACCGTCAATTTCCAACGAGACAGTCGCGATGGTTGAGAAAACCATGCGTAAAGATCGGCGGATCACTCTGGATGATCTCTCCATTTTGGTTCCTGCGGTTTCCTGAAGCACCATTCACAGGATTTTAATGGAAAAGTTGCAATATCGGAAGGTGTGTGCAAGAGGGGTATCACAAATGAGGTTCAACGCTTCCTTAATAACATGGCGGCGAGCTGGTGTGACATGTGCATACAAAAACTGTCACAGCATCTACAAAAATGCATTGACTGAAATGGTGATTATGTAGAAAAATAGATAAATGTTCAACCTTTACAATGATCTAACTAATTTCGACAATAAACGTTTTTCTTATGTATGGAAAATTAGGAGACCTTATTTTTGGGATTACCCTCGTATGTGCATGTATGTATGTATGTGTGTGTGTGTGTGTGTCAGTACGCGTCATAGTCTTAAAACTTCAAAATGTTGTAGCCTACAACATGTTATTTAACATCTCATTCAGAGACAATCTAAGGCATGCCTACATATTTCCATTAGGAGGGGCTCACAAAATTCCATGTAATATATATTAAAATAATCATTGTATACAACAGATGTGTATATGCGTGTACATACGTAATTTTTTTAATACCATTAAAATTTTTTGAACTCTCCTAACCTGCAATTCAAGTGGAAGTCTTAAAAAATTAATTTGCTGAAATTATTGCGAGGGATAGTGTACAGTGGTAAGACACAAACCATTACCATGTTATCAACTCTTTGGGCAGCAGACGACACTCCCTCATCGAGACCCAGGCCCAGCTTCTTCATCTGGTGCTGGTGGCCCTCCCTCCTGTAGCACTGTTCGCAGAGGTCAAAGTCCTGTAACACATGCCACAACTAACTATAAAGTCTATTTTCGGCAACTGCACACTTTTTGAATAAAAACCTCTGAAATGTCACCTCATGTATTTGTGTGGTTATTTCTTAAATAAATCTTATATCACAAGCATTTTACACTTTCGTTAATATAAAAGTATCTTACTTTTGGTTAAACTGATATTTTGTTTATATTTTATATATTAATAAAATTATAATATTTCATTTGAGGAATGCCATCTGAACCTAAACCATCATCGCTGCTGTTGCACCCCGCCTTGACCCCTCCCACCGCAGCTGAATGCGTGAGGTGACTTGAACAAGGGTTGTTCTGCCCCTAAATGGATGTAGATACCACCCACCCGACCAGTTACAGTTTTGCAACCCGGCCTAGCTCGACCGCCATACCCTATCACCCCCTCTTACGCACAACTGGAGCGGAGTGGGAGTAAGAAGGCGCACGTGTCACCCCCGCGTGTGGCAGCCTTATAAAACGCCAGTTCTTCTTCAGCTATCACCTACCCTTCCCTCTCTTACAAGCGTTGTGATACTCTGCCACTTGCAACCACTAGCCAGCCGTCCATCAGCGACGAGCAGTCTTAGCATGCTTGTTACGCCGACTGCCTCATCACGACTTGATCTACAACTTCGACTGAAATGCACAGACATACAAACGTTAAGCACCACGCCTACTCATCCGACCTCAGTACATCCCACCGTGATTTGCTGCCAGGTGCAAAGGTTTGTGGGACGGCAAGGTGCCTACCCGATCCTCATCTTTCATGGGAGGGGAAACCTGTACCTTTCCGCACTGCTGCCAAGAGATCCCTGTAGCACTACCCAACCCCCCCACCGTAAGTGATTCCTTTCTCCAGATGAGGGGGTGAAAGGAAGGGTCAAGTGGTGGTTCTATTGTATTTCCATGACTTTTATATGCATACTGAAAATATAAAAATACTACTGCTCGGGGAGAGCCTGTGTATTCTCTTTATCAATCCTAGACAACACTCACTTCACACTTGCTGCAGTGATAGCGTGTCTCTATGTTGTTCTTGCAGATGTCACACGTGTAGACAAACTTGTCCTGGCTCAGATCATGCAGCTCGTACAGCAAGGCCATGGTCGAGAACTTGGCATGGCGCAGCGTCGAGAACTCATAGTGCCGCTCACGAGCCATCGTAAGGAACGCATCACGCCCATCCATCAGTTCACAACTGATCGGTGGGTCTGGATCATGGATCGGCTGAAACAAGTTAACACAAGCATTTATATATTTCTCAACACAAATAGCAAAACAGAGATCTCCACAAATTACTGCTCACAGATAGTTTACTAAGAAAAAAATAAAGTGATTTTGGCCTAAAATTCTACCCAGTTCCACAATCAGTAAGATCGCCACCCCCAGGGGATGTAACCCTTGCAATAGNCGAGAACTTGGCATGGCGCAGCGTCGAGAACTCATAGTGCCGCTCACGAGCCATCGTAAGGAACGCATCACGCCCGTCCATCAGTTCACAACTGATCGGTGGGTCTGGATCATGGATCGGCTGAAACAAGTTAACACAAGCATATATATATTTCTCAACACAAATAGCAAAACAGAGATCTCCACAAATTACTGCTCACAGATAGTTTACTATGAAAAAANTATATATTTCTCAACACAAATAGCAAAACAGAGATCTCCACAAATTACTGCTCACAGATAGTTTACTATGAAAAAAATAAAGCGATTTTGGCCTAAAATTCTACCCAGTTCCACAATCAGTAAGATCGCCACCCCCAGGGGGTATAACCCTTGCAATAGNGATTTTGGCCTAAAATTCTACCCAGTTCCACAATCAGTAAGATCGCCACCCCCAGGGGGTATAACCCTTGCAATAGCCCACGTTGCAGCTCTTGGGCTATACACAGTTTTCCACCTCCTTCAACAGCAGGCTCTCCAATCAGATTTATCCCATCCAGGGCAGCTACAACTGTGCAACAGAATATCCAGCTAGAGTGCGTTCACTGCAATGCAGAGTACATTGGCCTCACCACCAACACACTCAGACAGAGAATGACTGGCCACAGAGCGGACATCAAAAAGACCACAGCTGCAGTAAATGTAAATTTACAGAAGCCAGTTGCAGCACATGCAGCATCTCACGACCAGAACTTTGATTCCTGTCACACAACCGAAGTGGTGAGGGCCCTACCACCTTCTCATAATAGTGCAGAACTTCGACGCTGGGACATGGCTCACCAACGCATCACCAAATCTAAACATACACCTGGCCCAAACATAAGATAGTCCCTCCGCCACATTTCAAATTTCCGCCTCACCCTAGTTTGCCTCCTGGCCGCTAGGTTCACTGTTTGCCAACCACCGTTCGCCAGACTGCAGTGTGCCACCGCTCGCCGCCTGATGAAGGTGGTCTAGCCAGNTTCACTGTTTGCCAACCACCGTTCGCCAGACTGCAGTGTGCCACCGCTCGCCGCCTGATGAAGGTGGTCTAGCCAGCGAAATGTCACGACTGCACATCCGAGTGGAAAATGTGTACGTCTGGTTTGTGTGTGTCTATCCACAAGTACCACCCTGCGAGTGCTTGTGCATTCTGTCTACTTGTTCCAATGTAATAAGTAGCCTAGCGGCCTATTTCCACCATAAAACACTTAATATAGGGTCTTCCGGAAGTAACAGAAATTTATACTGCTGTCGGTAACAGTGTCTGTAAACCAAGAAAGAGAATGCCAACTGAAACCACAACTCACCCCTAAACTAGCTGCAGACTGCGCAGAGTGCAGTTTGATGACGAAGAACACATCTTTGTGCTTTTCCATGAAGCCATACAATTTTGACGTCAGGTCTCTCCCGTTGTGACAAGAACCAAATTTTCTGTTTTTCCGCAATTTCGATTTGGACTTGCTCTGTGCTGTGTTCTTCTTGATCTCTTCTGAAGATTTACTTGGTTCATCAAAAGAGAATACCTTTGAACAGACAACAATTTCCAGAATTATCAAAGAACACTGAATTTACAAATTGTGGACAAAATTTTAACTAGCTTACTGTTCAGCCCTTAACAATAAACTCCTTTTCCTGAAAATACCAGGTTGCCTGATGGCTTTTTAGAGGCCTTGCCTACCACCACTGAGAGATACATTAATGAGAGAGAGAGAAAGAGAGAGAGAGAGAAAGAGAGAAAGAAAGAGAGAGAAAGAAAGAGAAAGAAAGAGAAAGAGAAAGAAANGCTTTTTAGAGGCCTTGCCTACCACCACTGAGAGATACATTAATGAGAGAGAGAGAAAGAGAGAGAGAGAGAAAGAAAGAGAAAGAAAGAGAAAGAGAAAGAAAGAGAGAAAGAGAGAGAGAAAGAGAGAAAGAAAGAGAAAGAGAGAAAGAAAGGCAGAAAGAGAGAAAGAGATAAAGATAGAGAGAGAGAGAAAGAGAGAGAAAGAGAGAGAAAGAGAGAGAAAGAGAGAGAGAAAAAGATAAAGATAGAGAGAGAAAGAGAGAGAAAGAGAGAGAAAGAGAAAGAGAGAGAAAGAGAGAGAGAAAAAGATAAAGATAGAGAGAGATAGAGAGAGAAAGAGAAAGAGAGAGAAAGAGAAAGAAAGAGAAAGAGAGAGAGAGAAAGAGAGAGAAAGAGAAACACACACACAAAATGAACTAGCTAACTTGAATGTTGTGTCAGTCAGATGTTATGGAAAAGTTAGAAACATATATGTGCCACTACCACGCCAAATTTTATTCTTATTTGCATACAACGAAAAGAGAACAAATTGCACATGATAAAAATTTCTTCATAATAAGTAAAACATTAAAACATGGAACTACTTTTTGTAGTTTGCTGCTAACTTAACTGTGAGTAACACTGTCATTACTAATGTTGAAATATATGCAGTAAAGGGAAGTGATTTTTTTCAGATAGGTTGATTTCAAAAGTAATCACTTCACCGTGAACCACCTTTATATCTATTAAACTCATTTTGCCAAGCAAATATTACCTGCCATAGTCTGCATATGGTGTTTGTATGTGTCCATTATAATTTTTTGTGTAGAAACAATTTTTTTGTGCAATTCATGGTTTGAAGGAACCAATGAAAACTTTTCTTTGCCTTATACACACTTACTAGGGTTGGGTCGGTTCTGGTTACCGGTTCTCGGTTCCACCAGTTATTGACGTTCAGAACTGGGGCGGAGAATCAATGACAAAATCTCGGTCCTTTTACGACCAAAACAGTACCCACCCTACTCATACAAAGAATTACGTGAAGCAGAATTACTGAAAAGTAACATTTTCATGTTTAAAAATTGGTTTAAGTCTCA
This sequence comes from Clitarchus hookeri, assembly GCA_002778355.1. Taxonomy (NCBI): domain Eukaryota; kingdom Metazoa; phylum Arthropoda; class Insecta; order Phasmatodea; family Phasmatidae; genus Clitarchus; species Clitarchus hookeri. Next base: position 34,507 of record NQII01002174.1, read on the forward strand.
AGATTCTACGAGAACAACAAAATTTTATTGATAACTAACTGCGTATTCTTCAAATGTAAACAATATTAAATGTGTCCATATATGTTTTATACTGCCGTTATGTGCAAAATGCACAAAATAATTCAAAATTTGGGCAAAGACTATGGTGGACCATGGGGGAAAAAAAAATTCTCATGGCGGTGAACTCAGTTTAATAACAAGATGTTTGGTGCAACTTGGAGCCGTATAACTGGCATCCACGAACGTAAGCGATTGTCTTTTAGAGCTTATGTTACGTAAGCGTAAGTTAAAGAAAGTCGGTTATCTCATGTCTCGCTCTTACATCATCACTCCTCTCCCTTTTCTCCTTTGTCACAAAAATACATTATAAAATAGTTAAAATTTACATGGTGCATTTTTAACTTTCAAGTAGAAAACCCTGTGTGAGTTACTGTATTTACTGGTGTGCTGTATTATTGGATGAAAGTATTCTATTAGTTAGTAAACTTGTACAAATAATTGTTTCAGTTTCTTTCTTGAGCATGAATAAAAATAATTTTTAATTGTTTTACATTGTTATGTTGTTTCTATCATTGAAACCGGAGCCAATTATTACATACAAAAATACCAAGCTGTCATAATTACTATGTGTTATCTGATGTTTATACTTACAGTAGTTAAAAACAGTAAAAATAATTGAGTAACGAGAACCAATTTTTAGGAACCGGTACCAAACAAAGACCCATCCCTAACACTTAGGTTTCTAAGATTCAGTACATTTACTCAAGATATAGATACAAAATTACAATTAATTTTTAAGAAGTGAATATTTTTTGAAGCAGGTAGAAAGGCCATGTTTTTGATTAATGCAGAGAAGTAACAGTATCAGTTTGATAGACTACACACAGCATGTCTCTAATTCAGAGCTACCAGTTTACTGCAGATGGCTTTTACGGAACATTAACACACACAATCATCAACAATCAGAAGGCGCAGTGTAAACGTTACTATATTACAGCCTGCAACATGGATGTTAAAAAGCATTAACATTTAATACTGTTCGCACCTTGTGGCTCACTCAGCTAGGTAAAATTTCCAAGTTTCCTGCCACTACACTATTAATTTCTCAATTCACCAATGTTTTCTCTTTGGGCTTTCAGATCAATTCGTGTACAACGTAATGTAAAATAATCTTTTAAATATTTCCCCCCACCCTTAAGCCATTCTGTTTGCATTGTAACGTTGCCTATGTTGTTTATGCCCGCCATAATTGTAATGAGGCAGCCTCACAGTTAGACTATTTGTGACATATTTGTGACGTTCCACGCGGCGCATTCGGCCGCCATATTTGTAATGATGCAGCGTCTGTGACGACGGCTGGAAGTTACCACTCTGCCAGCCCAGTTGGTAGTGCAGTAGCATGAAACGTTAAAGGCCCCAATAAATATAAATAAAGTCCAATGTTTGTTTATTACTCTGTACTTTTATTTACTGGAAAGATTGAAACAGTTCACATACAATCGTCAGGTACGCAGAGTACGAACCAGTTTACAGGTCGTTTAATTATTCATTTACGTCTCGAAAACTTGCCTCTAAAGAAGAAAATATGAAGGCAGGAGGGATGTCCGTTCCCTCCTGGCACCCTACCGACCTACCACACCGGCGGAAATAACTTAATAGAATTTAATGTTCAAGCCGAAAAGAATTGAAGTGAAAAAATATTTAGCGGTCGCGGGTGCTTGCCGGTGTGGATGAAGTTCGTCACACCAGATGCGTTTTCTCTGACTGTTTGTTACTTTTTCTTTTTTAGGCAATAGACACCCCGAGTATTTATATGCAGGCCTATCGCCCCCTTCTCCTAAGATAAGCGCACGGCAGCCGGCATCTGCCAGCAGCGCCATCCAAACTCCGCTGTTTGTAAAATTTAATTAAACTCTCTCTACCAAAAACAGTTTACCTGAAGTTCGGAAGGCTTCTGCGTAGCCATCCGAACTGCATCATCGGTAAAAATTAATCAACCTTTAAAGCCAGCAGTGCCATCCAAATTTCATCGTAGCCCGCTTGCTTACTGTGCCGTCAGTCAGATAAAGATAATCAAACTTCCTAGAGCAAAACTGTCGACGCAATCTGAAAAAGTTTCTATTACTAATGCTGACGCATAACAAAATTTAAGATTTTTAAAGCGGCAAACGTACACCCGATAACGTTATACTACGATAAAACGAACCACCACAACTTTTAATTTCAAACCCAATAAAAATATTATGAAGCTTAGTAAAACGAAAAAAAAATGAACCGTGTAAAGATGCAATATTCTTAATTTTTCGGGACACGGGTGTAAAATTCTTTCGTGTGTATGAAGCTTTGGAAAGCTTCGTAATATTTTTATCGGGTTTAAAGTTTAAAGCCGCGGTGGCTCGTTTCCCGTGATAGTTTGTTTATCCGGCAGACGTGTGCTATTCTAGGTTATCGGACGGACGTCTGCTGCTTACGTTTTATCAGGAGTCCGTTTACCATTTTGTCTCGAAAGTTTTCAGTTTTTGTTAAGCGTCAGCATTACTTAGCTTTTTCAGGCGACGTCAACAAGTTTTAGTTCCTCCGGCGCAGTTTTGTTGTACGAGAAGTCCGTTTATGTTGACGGCGCAGGATTAGTTCCTGTGGCGTAGTGTCAGTTACGATAATGTGTTGAGAGCGGGACACAGCGTAGTTTTGGATGACGCTGCTGGCAGATGCCGGATGCCGTGCGCTTATCTTAGGAGAAGGGGGCGATAGGCCTGCATATAAATACTAGTGGTGTCTATCGCCTAAAGGAGAAAAAGTAACCAACCGTCGGAGAAGACGCTTCGAGCGTGAAGAATTTCACCCACACCGGCAAGCACCCGTGACCGTAAAATCTTTTTTTCACATTTCTTTTCGGTTTAACTTAACCTAAATTACATCAACTTATTTCCGCCGGTGGGGGGTTGTTAGGGTGCCAGGAGGAAACGAACATCCCTCCTGCCTTCGTAACTTAGTCTTGCGATGCAAGTTTGAGACATTAATAATATGTAAACGACTGTGGCGCTGGTCTATACTTGTATATTTATCTCTGAATGGTTCGTACTCTACATATGAAATTCATATGTGAACTGTGTTATTCAAATGATAAATAAAGTATAGAAAAAAATACTCTAGAACTTCTTTTTTTAATTCATCGGCGTCACATTGTACTGAGTCTCGTGTTTGTACCTTGAGCTAGTTGTGGCAAAGTAATATTTGGCAGTGTAAGCGACGAACGTTACAAAATGGCGCCTAACTGTGGGGCTGCAATATTTAAAATATGGCTTAACGAGCTGCGGCCTGAACGTTACAACCGCGTATTCTGATAACTAATAACTCGCGTCGTTACAGCATGTCCACAACACAACTTAAAAGCAGTGACCCTACCATTTCCTCAGCAACACTTAGCAGCATCTACTTACTGCAAAAATATCTTCTTCATCCTGCTTGCGCTTTTTCTCCTCTTCCTCCTCGCGGTCCAGCTCCTTGATGCTCTCCTCCAGCACGTTGGGCCAGAAGTCCCCCTCGAAGTACTGCATCTCCGCCGCTGAGCTCACGTGGTCGTCAACCGCATGCTTCAGGATGTCCTGCAACAACCCACCACACATCCTCTCAACAACAGCTTGCTACTCACCGACTGCTAGCTCTCATTTGGCTCCCTTATAAGGAGCAATTTTTTATATATCCTTCATAAGTCCCATTTAATAATGTTTAACAAAATATTTTGCACGGTACAACACCAAGAAATAGCTTCTTAAGCTTTATACATCATTACAACTTCACTGCCATTGTTAATTTCGGCAAATTACTGCCGGCAAAAGGCAAGTAATTTGTCTTACAGGCAATTACAGATATGACACTAGTTAACAATAGTAAGGCAACACAGTACACATGTAAGGAAATGTGCAAAGTAATGCACTACATCCTCTCAATTCTAAAATAAATTGACCAACTATTGGCACAACTAATTATGACCCTTAATAATCAACAGACAATGCAATCACATTCATGATCAGTATGGAATAATCTACGTTAAGAATAGGATAACACATCTACATACTCAGAGTATGGGGTAACATATATAAAACTTTTCAGTATGAAATAAATATAACTATCCAGTTGCAAATGAAATGCCTAATACGGTGTATCTATCAGCTTAAGTCTTAAGTATAAGATACTGTACCTACCTTACTTGAATGTGAACAAAACTGAATACTAGGAAAATGAATTCTATTAGCCCACAGCTGCCTCCTCTGCTGGATCAGTACACACAAGGGTATAGTACTCTCTACGTCTACAACCTGAGAACTTAGTGACAAGTGGTGCGACGTAACATCAAACCTGCTTTACCTTTCTGTTAGTAACAAACCCCCTTCCAACACCACCCTCTTCTCATACCACCTGCCCCGCAACCAACCGCTGCCAAACCCTCTTTCCACGCCCCTGCAACTCCAACCAAACCCTGCCAAAACCCTTTTCCACCACCACCCACCCCACTCCCAACCGACGCTCCAAATGCTCTCCCCTCCCTCAATTGGGGAATTCTCTCCACCCCCTTTCCTCTGTTTTCCAGACCAAAAGTTGCAGATTTTCCTGGCATCTCTTCTAGATCTCTGATTATATTTGTTGTATACTGTATAGCATGCATGTGTATGAATGAGTATGCACATGTGCTCGAGCTTGCTTTAAAATTTAAAAAAGGGAAAAATAATGCACTCCTTCCAGAAAACTAGCCTTTAACTATCAGCCTTCATATGATAATTCTTGGTTATTTAATCACACTACCTTTGTGCCATTAGTTGGTAATGAGTTTACTAAATCCACTCAACACAACTCAAAACATGTGCTTTAGAAAAAACAAATATTTAACTGTAAATGTTCACTTCCCTTAGATTAATTGCACTTCATGATGTTAAGTAACACTGGCAGTATGCTGAAAATCACATCACAAATAGCTACATATATTGGAAACTGCAGACGCTGCTACAATCACCAAGTTATAAACAAATGACAGTTTTAAGAAAATAATTAAATGATTAAAGTAAAGAATTAAAATTCTAAAAAGTAAGTGAAACAAGTTTTGCAAGAACGTCAAGTGCACTTTATTGCTGTTTACATTGTGAATTGCGTAAAAAAATTAGGATATTTTTGTTTTTAAGATGTTTGTAAAATGTTAGATTTCATGTAACAGAATCTATTTTGTGAGCAAATGATGGTTAGTTTTTGTCAAGGCGAAAGCATATTCATATTATTTTGTTGTTAACCGCGTGTTTTAAACATTGTAATTCAAAGGCTACAATGCAAAAATGTAGCAGTGTATGAGACTATTTCACCATTGTAGAGTTTGGCACAAATTATGACATGGGTAATTTTTGCACTTAAGAGACAGAAAATCCCAAACTTCTACCAACATCATGACATGCTTACATTAAGTTGAAGAACTTAAAAAGCATAAAAGTCAGATTCGGGAAGAGTGGGTGACACCAGGAATACTTAAACCATTATATTAAAACCATGGTAATAGAGAATCTAGATTCAAAACAACAATACTGAAACTGAATCAAGAATCAGTAGCAGTAAAAATGTGGAAATATCCTACACTTACATCTTGGCTGATGTTAATAGACAACACACATGCAAGGATACATATTGATACAGTAATTTAATAACTCTTAGCAGACAAGAGATTTTCCCCGACTTAAGGTTGAATACCCTGACTTCTTCTAGAATAAAATAATTCCCTGGCATTTCCCTATTTTCCAGTTTGTCTTTACAGAAAAACCCCCAAACATTTTTAGGGCTTCAAAAACTCATTAACATCTTAAGAAAGTATTAACAATTTTAAGTCGTTCCATGATAAATGTCTTTTGCAAATGTGCAAAAAAAATATATTTACTAGGTTATCTTTGAAAGATCAGTGGGAAAAAGCACAAATTCAAATCTCAAACGTACAAAACATCAAAAATATATCTAGTTAATAAATTACCTTATAGTCTGAAATTATTCTTTCAGTGAAACCTTTTGCCAGCATCTGGTGGTACCACTCCTGGAGTTTCCTGGTCTTGGGAATCTTCTGGTCGTCAGGGTGGCAATGGAATATGTAGTCATCTCCTTCACAAGGCGGGCAGGCCCAAATGTGGGCCGTGGTGTACCTGCAGAAGCAACATTGTGTCCAAGCTGGGGATGATGCAGCCGTACGAGCATGGTGTTCTGAGATGGGTAGGCCTTAATTCAACAGCCTGCCTGAACGCGCCATCTCTCATAGACGTGTAATCAATCAGGCCAGTGGACAAAGACACTATTGCCCAAGTCTGCTGAATAAAACAGCAGGAATCCCCTTTACTGTTTTGGAAATCAGGGCAAGATTGAGAGAGGCCCAAACACAATATAGTCCAAGTGAACGCCTTAAACAGGATCTTTTCTCTACCCGATGCCAGACAAGCATGACGACCCAAGGAGCTGCCAAGAATACTGATGTGCAAACTGCCATTACAAAGGCACTTCAAACTAAGGTGGGACACACGGTGCATGCGTGCATGTGTTCTGTCTGCATGCACGTGTGTGTGTGTGCATACATGTGTGTGTGTGTGCACTTTGTGTGTGTCTGAGCACATGAGTCTGAATGTGTGTGTGTGTCCGTACATGCATGAATGTCTGTGCATGAACGTGTGTGTACAAGACCGTGCACATGTATGTCTGTGCATGTGTGTGTATGAGCGTGTATGTGCAAGCCTCCCTTTCAACTTTTGAACACATAAACCAAATGTCATTAAATTTGGTACATATATAGTACTTAGTAAGGACACGCGACTTCTATAGTTTTCAACCACGCTAAGCGCTTATTTTCACACGTGACGGTAGTCGCACATGGTTACACTGACCTGCCCGAGAGATGGGGGATGGGCGCAAAGGCGGAGTCAATGGTTACTGGTTAGTGGTGGCAGCCTAGACAGGGTGGTATCTACTTTAAGATACTGTATGCGACATGTCAAATACAGTGCTCATCAAGAGAAACACAAAGTGTAGCAACCAAAAAAAGTGCAACAAATTTATTTTTAGACAGATTTCCCTTAAATTTGTAACTTTTTCCTCGTATACTTTCCATGGTTCCTAAAAATCATGTTCGTTATATAAAGAAAGGCACAACAAATGGGGTTGATTTAGACAGGTTCTACTGTAATGAATCCCTTCAAAATAATGAACATTTTCCAGGGAACCATGAAGGGTCATAAGTTTCACGAGTTGACTGCAACATCTTCACAAAGTTCAGATGCACAACAGTTTGTTTTCTTAAAACACTTCCGGCACACACTAATCATCCTGAGACTGGATCCTCACCCCAGCTGCTTCACGTAGTCCAAGTAGCCGAGCAGGATCTCGTGGTAGACGGCAGTACGAAGCTGCTTCGGCCTGAAGAAGTGCACGGAGTCGAGGTACGCTATGTACACCCGCCGCGTGTTGGGGAATGGGCAGTCCGAGTCGTACTCCTGAACGTGCATGCCAAAGAAACACACGTCCACACCATCCAGCTCCACGAATGCAAACAGTGCTTTCGCGTGGTAGGGAAACTTCTCTGGGAGCTTCCCACACTCCACAAACCTGTCCACATTCAACGCCATTAATCACTGCCTTTTATTAATTACTCTCTCACCTGACATCCAATACCTACCAAAAACATCCAACAAAACGTAGACATTTTTACATTTTTTTAAAATGACTATCAGTTTTTTTTTGTTCTAAACTACTAGTTATGGATTTAATAAAGGAATACTTGTAAATTGTTATTTTAAAAAAATGTTATCTACATTAAGTTACAGTAGGAGAAAATCCGACCAAAAATAAAAATTTCCATTAGGGAAAGGACAGTGCTTCAACAGCAGAACTGTACAGCCAAATAAAAAGTAAAGCTAAGATTTCAGAACATATGGTCCATTCCACTCACTATGCTAGCAACTAAGAGTTCTATATTGTTCACAAAATAAACATAGTTATTTTCTTTCTTCAGCCACTATAAATTATCTGGGCAGTTAAATTGTGAAGAACAATGTGTAGTTTTAATTAAAAATTGAGAAAAGTTTTTACACCTAAAAGTACATAAAAATTATAGTGTAACAATGTCACTATAGACATGTCAAAGAAAATAAAAGATCCCTAATCATTTTATAAGTTTAGGACATGTTGCTGCAGGATGCAAACCAAAATTTGTTACTGTAAAGTGCTGTGACGAAGGGTTGTACTTCATTAGAGATTAGGCCAAAACCATACCCCCTGTCCATGATGGTACAACGATCAACCACTCATGTATGTGGCCAACAGTGTTGCAATGCTGTCCGAGTAAGGACAATCGCTGTCAGCACTCATCCCCCATCTCCAAACAAGGAAAACACGTACGAGAATTTCCGTAGAGGAGGAATCCCATTGGCAGGCTGTGGAGAGGAAGTAGGCCTTCTGCAAGCATGTGAACCAACCACTATGCTTTCTTTCTCCACAGAGGTATTACAAGAGTGTGTAGCGATGTAGTAATGTATGTAGGTGGGGCTTACTGTCACATTGACAGCAAGATCACTAGGAGTGGAGCAGTATGCTCGGAGAAGCAGGAGTAAGGAAGGAATTGCCATGGCCTACAGAAAAGAACCATCCCAGCAATGTCTTTGCGTGATTCTGGGAAACCAAACCTCGCGCACTACTCCCTACTGCTCTTATGCGCACTCTCTCTCCCTACTGCTCTCGTGTGCACACTCTCTCCCTACTGCTCTCGTGCGCACACTCTCTCCCTACTGCTCTCGCGCGCACACTCTCTCCCTACTGCTCTCGCGTGCACACTCTCCCCCTACTGCTCTCACGCGCACACTCTCTCCCTACTACTCTCGCGCGCACACTCTCTCCCTACTGCTCTCGCGCGCACACTCTCTCCCTACTGCTCTCGCGCGCACACTCTCTCCCTACTGCTCTCGCGCGCACACTCTCTCCCTACTGCTCTCGCGCGCACACTCTCTCCCTACTGCTCTCGCGCGCACACTCTCTCCCTACTGCTCTCGCGCGCACACTCTCTCCCTACTGCTCTCGCGCGCACACTCTCTCCCTACTGCTCTCGCGCGCACACTCTCTCCCTACTGCTCTCGCGCGCACACTCTCTCCCTACTGCTCTCGCGCGCACACTCTCTCCCTACTGCTCTCGCGCGCACACTCTCTCCCTACTGCTCTCGCGCGCACACTCTCTCCCTACTGCTCTCGCGCGCACACTCTCTCCCTACTGCTCTCGCGCGCACACTCTCTCCCTACTGCTCTCGCGCGCACACTCTCTCCCTACTGCTCTCGCGCGCACACTCTCTCCCTACTGCTCTCGCGCGCACACTCTCTCCCTACTGCTCTCGCGCGCACACTCTCTCCCTACTGCTCTCGCGCGCACACTCTCTCCCTACTGCTCTCGCGCGCACACTCTCTCCCTACTGCTCTCGCGCGCACACTCTCTCCCTACTGCTCTCGCGCGCACACTCTCTCCCTACTGCTCTCGCGCGCACACTCTCTCCCTACTGCTCTCGCGCGCACACTCTCTCCCTACTGCTCTCGCGCGCACACTCTCTCCCTACTGCTCTCGCGCGCACACTCTCTCCCTACTGCTCTCGCGCGCACACTCTCTCCCTACTGCTCTCGCGCGCACACTCTCTCCCTACTGCTCTCGCGCGCACACTCTCTCCCTACTGCTCTCGCGCGCACACTCTCTCCCTACTGCTCTCGCGCGCACACTCTCTCCCTACTGCTCTCGCGCGCACACTCTCTCCCTACTGCTCTCGCGCGCACACTCTCTCCCTACTGCTCTCGCGCGCACACTCTCTCCCTACTGCTCTCGCGCGCACACTCTCTCCCTACTGCTCTCGCGCGCACACTCTCTCCCTACTGCTCTCGCGCGCACACTCTCTCCCTACTGCTCTCGCGCGCACACTCTCTCCCTACTGCTCTCGCGCGCACACTCTCTCCCTACTGCTCTCGCGCGCACACTCTCTCCCTACTGCTCTCGCGCGCACACTCTCTCCCTACTGCTCTCGCGCGCACACTCTCTCCCTACTGCTCTCG
>NQII01002174.1:47665-59399 GCA_002778355.1 Clitarchus hookeri
AAAAAAAAAAAAAAAAAAGAGCAGTGGTGGTGGTGTCAGAATCAATCTAAAATCAAACTAACAATGTCTTCAAAGTAGTGACCATTTATTCCTGGGAACCATAATTGGTCGTTGACCGTATAACTTTTTTTCCATGTTGGGGGCAGTTTGCCTTGTATTATGCCCAAATTTGTGGCACTATATTACTGATAAACATTTTATCCTACATCGGGCATCTACTATCATCAAGATATTCCTAATGAAAAAATATTTTACCACGGCCTCATCAAAAATTACCCAAAAAAATGTATTTTAACATTTGGACATGCTAAAACCATAACTCGTCTTATACGCTGCTTCGTCTTACATGACGACCAATATAGTAAGTATTTCTTAGTGAGAATAAATAATAAGCCATTTAGACATTTTGAAACACGCATTATTTAGTCATCCTGAGTGTTCCACCATGGTCGTTTAGAGTGCGTGTTTAATACATTTCTTTAATAACTGAACTTAATTCTAGAGACTACAAATGTTTCTACATAAAAATTGAAGAAGTCGCGTCACCGCCGTCGTGATGCAGCTGAGGTCAGACGAGAGGGAGGACCACGTGCTGGTCGGAGAGCAGCTACCTCATGCAACAGAGCGGCAAGTAACCTGGGTAACGCATGCGCAGACTGCAGTTAAGATACAGAGATGATGCTATCCAGCATAATGTTGGTTTTGATGAACGAATAAAAAATTACATCATTAGTGTCATGACATACAGAGTAAATCTATGTTTATTCAAACACATCCAGCCAAAAAATTTCGGGACTTAAATGAAAACACCGCACACCTTTTCCGCATTCCCGGCTTCACTTCGACGCTCTTCTCCGAGCTGGACAGCACCCTGATGCAAACTGCCCCCGTCCCAGCTTCCTTCTTCATGTAGTTGTTGACACGACTTTCAACATAATTGCCGAGTCTTGTCGCCTGCAGTCTCTTTGCAGTGAATTTGTTTTCGTTTCTCTTCAGGCCTTTCTTTTGCAAGCAGTTATCGCAAATGAACCTAGCACAGAGATGGTAATTGAAACTCAGTTTGATTCATTAGAAAGGACAACGGCCAGCGAGTGGCGTGCGTCCAAACACTTACCCTTGAGGCCAAATCGCATCCAAATGCATGATGCATATCTGGTGCAGCTTCCGGCCACAGTGTGTGCACTCGACAAATGGTTCCTCGTCCACATCATCATTTCTCTTTTCTGTAAACTCCGACTTCTTGATGGCACTGAGAGGTACAGCAAAACAACTCAAAAATCTTTCCAATGGAAAATCCTTACAGCTGCTAAAATAAAAAATTATTTTCCATTTGAAAACTTTCCCATACGCATTTCTAGTTTAGACATAAGTCACACAAATTGCACAGAGTAAGCCACAGCAAAATTGTTGTGCAAATCCGACAGCATTACAAAATTTGTTAGAAATGTTGATATGAATAGTAAATATAATCACACCAGTTTCAATCCAATCAAAAGATAGCGTATCAAAAATGTAAAAAATTTTAATTTTGGAAATGAAACCAGCATGTACTACTGAGCAGACAGATCTGGTGTTACTTGTGGATATTCAACACGACACTAGGTTTGTAAATAGTGACATGGCTTCTTATTGAATTATTTTAGTACAATTTTGCTGTATATATGCCAATTTTTGCCATGATATTGATACTAATAACTTTGGTTAGTAATTTTTTGCAGTGTCCTGTAAATAGTATATGATGTATTAAATTTATCTGTTTTCATGGTCTATGTGTCACTCTGCAGAGTAAATTTTGTTTACGTGATTTAAGTTTTTATATTTTAGGGTAAGTACATTATAGAGAATTACGCTTCAAAACATAATTCACCTGAAACCTTGTGCCAAGTCTTCAGTTATGACGACAGTATCCCCCAGAATGCTGGTGAAGCACTTTTGACAGAAAGCGTACCTGCAAGAATGAAAAATTCATTTGCAAAGATGGCAATTTGGCAGCATCTCTTGATCCCCAAGCAAATGGTGCACATCTACAGTGAGAATACTGAACACTTAAGACAAGGCAGTGCAGGAAACACACAGTTGAAGAAAGGCAACAGAGTGCAAACACTCAAGGAAAAGTTCTAATTGGTCCATGGTTAAGTGAGCACTTCTTTAAACCTATTTTCTTTTATTATTCTTTCTACAAGTTGTGTAACCTACCACACACAAAAATTCACATGCTATTGATAAGCGTGTGAAACTGCAAAATTGTGGAATCGTACTGAAACGAGTATGGGTTGTAACAAATTTGCTCCAAAAGTAATTTTTTGTTACACTGCTATGTTCTAAATCACATAAAAAGTCATTATACTTATTTATAACAAGTGCCTTTTATGATCTCGCCCAGTGTAATATCAATACTCTTTCCATAAGTTGAAACACGTGTAAATAGATGTTTTCATTTCTGGTCTGCAAACATGTTGTGTAGAGAACTCTTAAGAATATCAATGACCTTTCCTTCCCTCATACACACACTATATGTCGTGTCTCGCTCCCCTTCAAGACGGTACCATCCTCTTGACCTTGGTTGGCTATTGTTCTGTTGCCAGGTGAAGCTACATTCGCAAATATTGCTTGCCGTGAGTAGCTGACGAGGGGCAGCGGCAAGTAAGCGAGGGAGACCACGCAAAAGGAACACCAAGATATGTCCCCTGAAAGAGCAAGTGAATTTTACGCCTGGCAATTGCTCCTTCAGCTTTTAGACATTGTTTAAGTTTCAAATGATACGGGTGCTGTTACATGCTTGCAACTACACAGTGCAGATCAGATTCAGATGCTGTATCATTCAAATGGTTCAGACTGCTGTTGTGTGTGATGTTTATTTTCAGTCTTCATAGTGTTCATTTAAAGACGAGGTAGCAAAAATTGATTTCCCAACTATCACTGAAAATGAATAATGGTGACATGTGCAAAATTCCATTGTCAGACGTGCTGCACTCTATTCTACGGCCAACCTGTTGGCTTCCAAGCACGTAACAGCATTCAGAAGATGCAGGGTGTCTATGGAGTGTGTAATAATACTGCTTCAACTGCTACATGGCAGAGTTTGGCTATAGTGGTAATTTGCTACAGCAATAACTGATCTCGCCATTGTCAGTCGTCATTTCATATTTCAGCTGTGTATTACTATAATGACAATTACTTTCATGTATAAAAAAAAACCAACTTCAGTGGAAAACCGTCCAAGAGCTACAATATTATTAAGGCCTTAATAGTACTCAGATTTATGTACTACGATTCACTGACAACATTACCTAGTATACTCCATTCGCTGTTAACACTAAAATGTTTTCAGTTAAGGGAAAAGACTTTACAATTAGGTTGATTAATAAAATGATCAATTAACCATGAACCAGTTACATTCATAAGGCACATGTTGCATGCCGGTGACCTAAGCTTGGGGAGAGGCGGCTCCAACTCCCCCACTGTGAAGTCACCCCTTAACTGCCCACAGCAGCAGCGACCCACAGCCTCGTGTTTAACAACTGAGGGGTAAAGTACAGACTGTGCCAGGCATTGGTTGGTATAGCACAATACTTCGACTTTCGAACGAAGGAATGGAGGAAACAAGGAGGGCAACAACGAGGTAGCGAGGTGGCGGTGGCCTGAGGAAGAGGCTGCCGGAGAGGAGGGGAACAAGGAAGAGTGGAGAGAACTAGAGGGAAGGGAAACAAGGAGGGCAACAACGAGGTAGCGAGGTGGCGGTGGCCTGAGGAAGAGGCTGCCGGAGAGGAGGGAAACAAGGAGGGCAACAACGAGGTAGCGAGGTGGCGGTGGCCTGAGGAAGAGGCTGCCGGAGAGGAGGGGAACAAGGAAGAGTGGAGAGAACTAGAGGGAAGGGAAACAAGGAGGGCAACAACGAGGTAGCGAGGTGGCGGTGGCCTGAGGAAGAGGCTGCCGGAGAGGAGGGGAACAAGGAAGAGTGGAGAGAACTAGAGGGAAGGGAAACAAGGAGGGCAACAACGAGGTAGCGAGGTGGCGGTGGCCTGAGGAAGAGGCTGCCGGAGAGGAGGGGAACAAGGAAGAGTGGAGAGAACTAGAGGGAAGGGAAACAAGGAGGGCAACAACGAGGTAGCGAGGTGGCGGTGGCCTGAGGAAGAGGCTGCCGGAGAGGAGGGGAACAAGGAAGAGTGGAGAGAACTAGAGGGAAGGGAAACAAGGAGGGCAACAACGAGGTAGCGAGGTGGCGGTGGCCTGAGGAAGAGGCTGCCGGAGAGGAGGGGAACAAGGAAGAGTGGAGAGAACTAGAGGGAAGGGAAACAAGGAGGGCAACAACGAGGTAGCGAGGTGGCGGTGGCCTGAGGAAGAGGCTGCCGGAGAGGAGGGGAACAAGGAAGAGTGGAGAGAACTAGAGGGAAGGGAAACAAGGAGGGCAACAACGAGGTAGCGAGGTGGCGGTGGCCTGAGGAAGAGGCTGCCGGAGAGGAGGGGAACAAGGAAGAGTGGAGAGAACTAGAGGGAAGGGAAACAAGGAGGATGGAAACGAGGGGTGAGGGAAATGAAGGGGAAGGAAAAGAGTGGCGCGGCAAACAAGGAGAGGGATGGAGGATATGGGGAGCTGAGAGGCAACTGAGAGGGCGGTGCCTTGAGGGGAGTGCAGAACTCTGATGTTCTGCCGGCTACACATACAGATATGAAGTACCTACAGCCCATCCAACCAAGAAAGCAGAGGACAAATGGGAATAGTAGCTCCATTGGGTGGCCAGAGCACTCGTACCATTTGTCATTACAACAGTGTCTTATGTTTGGTCTGACAACAAGCCTAGCAGACTACCTCCAGTGATGTCTGCAGAGATAGTAATGCTAACCCAGAGGAGTTGGTGCCATCGCAAACACAGCAACTGGTATACAACACTTGGTAGGAAAATTAACTGTCACAGAAAAAACTGTGCAGATGTTCGTACAAGCCTGTAGCAATAATAGAAACAAATATACGTGTGTGAAATATATAATAGATACACTACGCACATAGTTAAGAAGAAAAGAAATAAGACACGATGGACAAATATTGCTGGAAACAATGAACTGGCACTCCATCACAGCTATATTTCACATCTAGAATGCCCCACAGTTATAGTAAACTGGTACTGAAAGAAGCCTGTAATAATAGAGGATACAGAAAAATGTTCTACTGGTTCACAGCAACAAGATTAAATACATTCTGAAAGGAAGAAGAAAGTTGCGCCAAATGAGATCCTAAAATATCTAGAAATAATGGAAGTTCCACAAAGCACATTTATGGTTAGTTGAAGCACTATGTTTTCATTCAAATTCTAATTTCATTAATATCAGCACACAATATTTTATATAAAAAAAACCCCTGCAACACATTTAAGATGAAATTTTACTTAGTGATTCTATTTTGCATATTCTATGAGCTAATTTTAAAAATAATTTGTGGGATGTACTGTATTCACTTACGAGTTTCTAAGAATAAAATACATAACTTATATCTGTTAGTTTCCAAATTCTTCAAAGATAAAAAAAAGCCATATTTTGTGGCAGTCACTTTGTACCGACTAACACCCTGGATAGAACTAACATCAGCTCCCCTACTCCAACATTACATGCAATGCACTTCAGCACACACACACGTGATGTGTGAATATCCCTCCAGAGACGGAGATACAAAAGAAAGAAACATGGGAAGATGCCTCTCCTATGCTCAGGACAATCTACAGACCTTCATTCCTACATTTAACATTTCTAGCCTAGCCATAACTGGTGTAGGGAGCTCTGTAGTCACCGAGTTTAACAAAGTGCCTCTTCTACCGATATGGGCAACTGACAACAATATTATACATTTCTCTAGTCACTAACTCCACCACCCAACCACACTGCTCAGGCATTCCAACTACGTCAGTGCACACTTACGCTGACTATGCTATATATTAGGTCAAAGACCTAATGTCATCAAGCAACACAACCAGAGGCTCTCTGGCCAACGTCCAAGGTGTGATACACTAGAGATGGCTTGGGTGGGACACAACCTACATGTCTGACTTGGCCGGGACAGGTGGACTAGGAGAAGAGGTAGGCGATGAGCCGAGATTAGCATATCTTCTTTTGCACGACAAGATGCCTCTAGATCCCTTACCTTCAAAACTGAGCATACCCTCCAACCATTATAGCAGCTAGAGGTGACCCAGAGCACAGCATTACTAAGCCATTCTGACTCAGGCCTGTAGAGGGACTGCACCACGCAGGAGCTACCGGGACAATCTGCCAAACAACAGCTGGTAAGTGGAAAGGTTTCTGCACCATCGACAATGTATTCTTGAGAGCCGATGGGGGTGAAACATGGTGGGTATGGAGCAGTGTCAGAATGCAAGGGGTGGGGGAAACGAGATATCCCACGAAACCCGTTGACCAGCGGTATCGTCCGGCGCAATTCCCGCATGCACAAATCTGGGAGTGAACGACCCAGGAATTTAACTCGGTGCGCCTTTGTGGGTGAGAGCTCTATCTGCTACACCAACCAGGCCCCAGAACTCCTAATAACTCAGAGGTAACCTGCAGGTGTTTTTCTGACCAGGACCCACCCCTGAACCCAGGGCCACAGCTGGCACCCAGGACAAACTTGTGCAGCTGTATCACTCTGAATCGTCACCCACCATGAGAATCTCGTACCACGCACTGTTAACTTAGCAGTGATACTAACTCCTGTCTCTCACCATCGTGCAACAGACCCACGGGAGGCACATCAGCCCTGCGGCTAGTGCTACAGCATTCACTGCCAGAGTGCTGTTGTGACCTTCAAGTCTGGAGGAGGAAGTACCTGAGGGCGAGTGCCTGCTGCTGTCAGTTTAAAGACGGCAGTCAACAGAGGACTCCACCATCACCGACTCAGTGCTGGAGGAATCAGCAGAGCTGCACGGTAGAGGACCACGTGGCCTCTCGACTGCAGTGAGAACTGTCACCTTTATCGTCATCTCTGAACATTTGAAAATAATCCTTATATGAAATAAGGCTGATGTGTGTACTTCAGTGATTTTCCTAATCTAAAAACAATATCTGTTGCACCTACTTTTACCTGACCTGAAGGAGACGGTTTAAGAAATTCAAATAAACATGTGCCATGCATGCTAAATTATTTAACATGCCAACAAATGCCCAGTATGGTATATTCTTAATCATTTAAATAGCATTAGTCACCATGATGTCACGTAGACATCCCCAGCAGAAGCAAAGAGGTAAAGTAGGTTTAACATATTAATGCAGAGTTACTTATTTCACTAACAAGAATGTAGATTCTAGAACAGCTAAGCTACAGGACACACACATTTATGCACATGTAGAGTGATGTGATGTGCATCTTATAGCTGTGAAATGTGATGGAGGCCAGAATATAAAGCATTACGTGTGCAAATTAGAGAGAGATTGTTATTAAACACAGACTCCGTCGTGCACCAGTAGCTTCACACTGCCATCACCATTGAAATTACAACTACGTGAGGTCCCAGACATTTCTGCACTGGATTTACTCTCACAACAAACTACTAGAACTATTCCCAACTGCATGGAAATACTACACTAACCCAAAACAAAAATTTGCCACAGAATTATTAGAAGTTCAATACATGAGGGTACTTACAGAGGCGATACATGCTAACAGCCCAGTGAAATGCATCACTTGCATAGACCATATGAAATTGGAACATAACCTCAACTGGTTGGCTCTTCAAGCTAAGGCACATTCCAGACTACATTTGTAGTTCCAGCAGTAAAATCAGTGGAAGAAAGTGGGACAAAGGTTGACAAGTACTTTGAACTAACATTCTACCGGGAAGGTATTTCAGATCACATTAACAAACTCCTGGTTTTGAATTCTGTGGAAATAATTATTCTTTAATGATTATTTGAAACAGTAATGCTAATATTATGCCCACACAATAAAAAAAAATTCTCAGTGAAAATACAGTTTGTATCAGTTGACGACATTAAATACATGATGAAAGTCCCTCTTCACTTTTAATTACTAGTGAAGACAACGGTTGGAGAACACAACAACTAGGAATCTCCATAACGTCCTCTCCTGAAGAAACCAATCAATGGAAGTAAAACATTTTCCACGAGACAGTCATATTAAAAAACAGAAGTACATTTTTGCAGCCCCAATTTAATATGCAGGAGAAAGAGTTAGTTAGTCGAAGCTGCTCTACACAAAACAACTTCTATAAATGGTAAGTCATTTCAGCTGCACCACTAAGGAAAATACATAAATTAGTAAGGCAAATACATGAAGCATTCACTGAAGAACTACTGTAGCCCCAGCAAGCACCACTTCAGGTGCTGAAGCAGACATCCAGTAAATAATATAAGAGCAGCATTGGAACTTGTAGCAGGTCGTCGCAGTGTTAAACAAACACCACACACAGCATATCTCCGCAAATACTAGTTTGTTTTACTGTAAAAATAAAAATGGCTGGCAAATCCAATTTTTACGGTTAATAAAATTGTCATGCATGAACTGAAATCAAAGTGTTAATGGCAACACTTTAGGATAAAATCTAACACCCTCTGCGAGCCCCTGTCAGGTGTGTAAGCAAGTCCACAGCAATGCCTACTCACTACGTTAAGTTTGACGCACAACGCGTAGCTGGCAATATACCTTGTATGAATCTATGACTTCAACTCAGCCTTGCCACTGCCATGCTAGGGCTCTCTGCCTCAACCAGATCTACCAGTGAAGCTTGCTTCAACCCCCGAGACACCCACTCCACTTGGGAGTGCTTACCCCCATCCCTTCAGGACCACACTAGATGACAGTAGAATTTGAGCAGTTTTCACAACTCCTTTATTAGTTGCTCTAAACTTGTTCTTTGCTTAACAGGTCCCCTTCACCTGTTATTAACGTAACTTCCACTGGTTGCTTGGTAAACACGATAGCCTAGGAGTTAGTATGGGTCATCGTGTTTATTCTCCAGACAATAACTATGTTCAAGTCTACACACTGCGTTGATTCCAAGGGTGATTTTTACCTCTCAACCCTCCTGTAAACGCAGTCCCCCAAGTGAGCGGCAGGTGACAGCGTCTTGCCAAACAGTTTCAGACAATAGAGTAGGACTGCGGGCTCCCTTAACTGGGCAGTACATACATTGCAAAACACCAAACGACTCGCCGGCCACTCGTACTGTGGGCCCAGTGCACAAAGGTACTTGGCGCACACATATGATAGAGCCCCCTTCTAGGTACACTCCACGAGGAGGCAACTGGACCACCAGAGTCCGCTAACACACTCCATCCACCATGTGAGATTCGCTGGTTGGAGCGCTAGGACTGATGCAGCGTGACATTGCATCTGGGTACTCTAGCTAGGGAGTACTGTCACCTACCCCTTGCTTGCTGCGACAACCCATAGTAGCCATTCACCCAACAAGGAGGGACTAAGTGGGTCGATAAGAAGGCATCTACGGCTCCTACAGCCAACCGATTGTCAAGTAACCCATCCCAGTCGGCCTTCTGCCATTCCTCCGCTCTGGATCAGACACAAGCAGCCCGCCGTCTGCAGGGACCTCACTCCTCAGTAGCCCGTAGCCATTTATCCGAGCCACTCCAGAAGACAGGCGGAACACCGCATATGGTCATCGTCCGCCTTCGGCTCGGACTGCCCGAGGGCCTGGGCCTCGCCAGCACCATCCACCGAGCGCCGCTGCCACCCGGAGCCCAGTAGCACCAGGATCAGTTTCACGCCAGCCGCCCCTGGACGCGGCTCGGAGAGTCACCTACTGCAGCCAGCCAACTGTCACCTACAGCGCCGGTCTACAGGTGGTAAGACAGCATCCACTGCCAACCACACCCTTAGACACCTACGTAGCTTGCCGCCGCCCGACCAGGCAGATTCTGTACACCGGCTTCCTAAGAGCCAGGGCGAATCCACAGTAATCAACCCGTAAGGCCATCCAGCGTTCTCGGCCTGAACCCGTTCAAAAACTCCCCTTAGAATAGGCGACATGCCAAGTATCCCTGCCGTCATGCGTCAAGTTATAGAAATGTGATCCTGGTGAGGTGATGCACTTTCACACAACCAAGAAACCAAATAGTTTACAGTAACACCCCTTCTAAATTAAATAAATTTTTTTTGCATGACTAAATTGCACATTTNTCCCCTTAGAATAGGCGACATGCCAAGTATCCCTGCCGTCATGCGTCAAGTTATAGAAATGTGATCCTGGTGAGGTAGCAACAGCAATGTTGGCTGTTAGGTGATGCACTTTCACACAACCAAGAAACCAACTAGTTTACAGTAACACCCCTTCTAAATTAAATAAATTTTTTTTGCATGACTAAATTGCACATCTAATAAGAAGAGAAATAATAAGCTGTAAATCAGCACAGGCTTAATTTTCTTTGTGAAAAGTAAATTTCTTAACTATTGTCAGTGTACCACATGTGTAACTCTGATGAATAATATGTTGAATGATACAAAATAATATATTTCACAGCGAACTGTGAAAAATATTGGTCATCTATTTTGTGTTACAATAAGGGTACTGCCAAAAACTAATCATACTGAAAAACCAACAAAAATTGTCAATCGTATGCTTAAACTGCTACAAAATTATCACATTAAAAATTGACGAAACTTGTCAATAACCTGCTACGAGCTCCGCTGCCCACAATGTGAACACAAATACCTGTTTTGGAAACAAAAGTATTTTGAGCTTCTTGGGATGGTGCACAATTGTTTCCCTAAACAGTTAAGAATCTGCGAGCGGAAATGGTATTTCCGTCCGCAGCAATACCCTAACATATGCATTATTGGGTTTATTTCTCGCTGGAAAACTTCCGACAGCTGCAAAAGAGAAATACTTTAAAACAAGATTATGCATTACTGGAAGAGAATTCCTGACTAAGATGAAAGCTTGGTTTAGGCTCGGCATGTACCAGTACATCACACCAGACTACATTAATGTGCCCCAAATGAAGCATTACAAATGTAAGGCCATTGTCAACTCCAAAAAAAAATTTCCAGTTTTTCATCAATTCTTTAGAAAATAATATATCATTAGCAACGTAAGAATGTTACAATTTTTTTACCAATTTTAGGGGGTATTTCTTTAGTTTAATCACATTACAAATAAACCAATGAATTATTCTGTTTTACATGCAAGACAGATAGTTAATGAACTATAGATCAGAAAAATTACATGCACAAAGATCAAAACTCTAAAACAGTACGTTACATTGCCTCTTGTGGTGTGGTTTTACTTAAAGCAGGAATATATTAATTCCTGAGCAGCTTGGAAACTTATTTTATCATAGCTCCTTTCTACTAACAATGAACAAATGTATACTGTATTATGTACATGGAGAAACTGAACTTTATTTCTTCTACTGCAAAGTAAATATCACCACTGCAAGATTATTCATGAATATATTAAAAACCTAAGGTACTCAGTTTAACAATGTTAACCTTTGCTTACATCAAGAATGTAAATGAACAACATACTGACAGGGGTCACACATGGCAAGACCTCGGTGCTTTCAAGTTGCAAATTATTAGTCCTCTTACTGCTTCCCCATTGCATATAATGCCTGAGCTTGGGTGCAACACTGTGGCACAGCACAGATGCTAGCAGCCTGAGTGAGACCACCACATCCACCGCTACCCAACACCACATCCACCGCTAACCAACGCCACATCCACCGCTAACCAACGCCACATCCACCGCTAACCAACGCCACATCCACCGCT
>NQII01002174.1:65130-76152 GCA_002778355.1 Clitarchus hookeri
CTCCTCCCCAATCCTGGGAGGAGATCCACTGACCGGAGGGGTGTTTTTTTAACTTGGGTTAGTGCTGGAAGTCACAGTTTTCGGTCGTTTTGGCCAGGATTTGAGGGAGGGCTGTCTCTTTGGACCTTCCCTCGGCCGTTGGGTCAGTTAAGCCCTTTTGGAAAAATGTTGGAACTCCTGAGGGGAGGGGGGGCATTTATGTTTTTTGGCTCTTGAAGCCAAAGTTTTTGGTTGATTCAGGGCCTAGCTCTGGCTGGAGTCCTGGAAAGTAGAGATTCAGGTGGCAGCCAGGTACACACCTCGAAGGAGGAGGCTGCTCGGCAGAGAGGGTCAGCTACCAGTTCGTCCAAGCCGTCACAGTGTATTCTTTGGCACGTCTCTCATGCCGTGTCACCACTTATGCTGATGCCACCGAAGAAGCACACCTTCGCACGACCAGCCAGCGCCGACAAAGTAGTCGGACGGCTAAGTATTACTCCTGGGTACACCCCTACACGTGTGCCAACCCGACCAGCTCTAACCAGCGCACCTCCCAAGGTCCAGCGCCAGGACATCAAAGTGGCCAAACCCTACACCACAGGCCCCAAGATCAACCCCGTAAGAGCGACGACCACTGCTTTTCAGTCATCTGGGGGGGAAGAGCATTGGTGTCGCCTACCAGCAGCCGGACCCAGTAGGGTGCGCGTCAATACAACAGTGAGATAAAATACATCTTTTTACATTCATGCACTTCCTTCCCCTTTCACCCTTCCTACCACTACAAGTTACAGTATGATTAAAAAGAAAGTAACAATCTCGTATTTAAGTCAAATATGAACAGTGCATTAAATCTTGAACCATACAAATATTTCATTAACTGGCAATAAATTTGCAATAAAAAAAGCCTTTATCAATGCATAAATTGTTAATCATAATCACCACATTTAAAAATAATACATGCTTGCATTCTTTGGACAGTTAAAAAATGTAAACAAAGCATTTGACATTTGAGCATGTGGAATTCATATGGCAGTGTATTCATATACATGTGGTACACATGCACATCTTCTTAACGCTGCGGTGAGACAGCGGCTAGAGAGCTCACCTCCCACCAAGGTGAAGCAGGTTACATTCCAGGCACCTGGAATTTCACACGTGGGTATCGTGGTGGACGATGCCACTGGTCAGTGTGTTTTCTTGAGGATCTCCCGTTTCTCCCGCCCTTGCATTCCATCACTGTTCCACACTCACCTCACTTCACCCTCATCGGCTGTCAAGACCCCGATGTTGAAGAGCCGTCCAAACCTCGCCAATTGACTTACACAACTTCTTGTCGTTTGTTGTTGCCGCACTCTTGCCCGAGGCATCTTCACATTGTGAAGGCTGTACAGCATTAATGCGCGTTTCAGTCGACGATGACAGAGTCACATTCTCATGGCTCTTGAAGGACACATCTGCTGGCAAACATGCAACAAACATCACAAACATTATTTCACTGACAACCTTGACAAAAGAGTGTAAAAAGGTTTGTCACTAAACAGCTTTCCACAAACACTTTATTTGGTTGAAAACCAACTTTGCACATCATCGCTTAAACAATAATGCGTAAGTGACAATTTTGGTCTTAAGGTTTTGGTATTGGACCAAAATGATGTTCTGAGAGCACCACCCATAACGAACTAGTTCACAGATTCTCCACATGACAGCATCTTTACTGCTACTGAAACCACTGCACGACTGCAAGTACCGTGGTTTACATGCAAATACAGTATTAGTTGCTTCTCCTGAGTTTTTTGTTATCATAAAACTGTATTCCAGGGTTAACATGTAGTCCAGAGTATATTTTGAGACAATATGTGCTACATTCACAAATATTTATTTTAAAATCAACAGTCTAGGGAGTTTTTCTTTTATTTGTAAACTTTTGCAAATGTCACTCAGGAAATATTGTTACTTAAGCCACAATATGCAAATCATATAACTGACAAATAGCCACACTGCTCACAGTAGACTTATGCTTGCTATCCGACAAACTTGGAGTCATTAATTAACCACGTATGTGTGTGTGTACTGTCCTGCCACAGATTATTCTACTATTTGTCTGCTATAGGTACCCTGTGCCTTGACTGTATTCCCTGTCATTCTACATCAGAGCTGAACAGCACTAATGCCTGTAGATCGCATGACCACAAGTAAGCAGAGGAAACATGGCTTGGTCTCGGTGAAGATTCAGCGGGAACGACATTCAAGTTCGGTAGAACACTGCAGCTGTGGCAGGATGTCCAACTCCCAGAGGTCATTGCACTCCCTGGTGTGGGACTTCAGGAGTTACATTCCACTGAGACTCGGTGTGTCTCGTCAATGAAGATCTCTCTGATGTCTCTCTGAACTGCGGTTATATCTTGTTCACCTTGCTACAGTGGCACCACTGCTGCCAGTGTATTTGTGCGTAGCAGTGGGATGAGACCAGAATGTTACAATTCAACATGCGAACCCAACAATGTTGGCTCACTGTCAAATTGGACCCATGATCCACTGATCTACTCTCCCTTGCCACGACACGTCATATGGATGCCTGTTATAACGGCTGCATGAAAATGTGAGCAAGGACCATGCTGTTATAATTTCTTGTGTCATAAGCAAGGCATCATATTTACGACAGCTTTGAAGTAGGAATTTGCAGAGGTTGGTACAAGGCGACATGTTGATGTTTGACAAGCTGTAAGAAATGCTAATCCAAGAGAAAGCAAGTTTCAAAAAACAGACGGCACATAAATAACGCATGTTTTCTTTAAGAAGTAGCTTCTTTTCAAGGAAAATTATAATCTTAAACAATATTACGACTGAAAACTGCTACATAACTATGCGTGTTGCTTGCATACCTGTTTTTAATTTAATGTTTGAAATAAGGGAGTTGAAAGTACATGGTCTACAAATGGAACATTTTCTATTAGAATAACTTGACAATCTAAAACCAAATAATGACTAGACTTACAAAACTATATGATGTGTATATCCAGTAACCGGGCCAAACGTTTCCTCGTATTATACTAATTATAATGCTTTTGTATTATTTGACTACAGATGAAGTCTCGGTTGCCAGACCAAACAACTGCAATTTCATGAGGCCTAGTAAAATACTTTCTGCTACTGTACAGGATATGCAGTCCATATAATTTATATATATANTTTTTTTTTTTTTTTTAAACCTTGTATTGGTGTAAAATTCAATTCCCATAAAAGCAAAACCAAACATAATAGCCAACTATTTTGTATTTTTGAATGATAATTTTCATGCCCTTTTTAGAAAGATGATGCTCTGAAGGAAGCTTCTGTGGTTAAAAATTATATGCGCCAAATTTTTCCTGTTTCCCATCCTGCATCAGTTTGAATTAAAATAAATTTGCATGATGATGATAATATTATTTACAACAATAAACATTTTTATAAATATCCTATTTTGCCAATCTTTACAGCGAGCCCAACTACAAGCTGAAGTTAGGCAACATAATATTAAGTCCGTTGCTGCCACATCAAAGTTATAAACATAGTCTATTTAGTTTTACTGACAGAAATTTATAAAATTATCAGTACATTTTAAAACATTTATGAATCAATTGTGTAAATAATACCATAGTGTATCACAGAGGTGTGACAAATACTTTAAAATTACACCTTTATTTACAATATGAATACGTGGAAAAAAATTATTTAGATAAACTGCCTATTTATTTGCAACATTACTGTAAATGTTTATAGGTTATAATCACAGTGCTCAGAAATGTTGTGTATTTATTCATTACATAGAGAATAAACTTTTTAATGGCACCGTCAAAAAACCAATTTGTATATTTATCAACTAATACTGAATCATCACAAAACAAATAGGTTATTAAATATACATAGATTGATTCAACTTCTCTCGTCACATCACAATGCTTATGATGCTGTTGTCTTCTGTACGACAGCTCAACACCCTCGTCATAAGTATGACTAGCGCATCACAACTACAATACCTTAAGAATGAAACAGAACCATGCTCGTGAAATGTCATAGTAAAGTATCATGCTTATGACAGGCAAAAATGAGAACCTTGCACAACCCTGCTGTTGACCTCACACTCCTTAACAAGGGTTAACCAAATATCACAAGTTTCCTAGTACAATGGAAACTCAACGGATTATTTGAACTAAATAAAATAAATAATACATGCAGACCATAGAAAGAAAGTCTAGAGAGGGGAAGGAGGAATAAAATGTCAAGAGAGGGGGAGGAAGGAATAGAAAGGGGAAAGGGAGGGAGGCATAAGGTAAGATAGGGAGGGAAAAATTGAAAGGGAAGAGGGAGGAAGAGAACATGGAGAGGGAGAATGCTGAACCAACTCAGGTCCTCAGATCCCAGACACAATGTGACCCAAAAGTGATTAGTAGGCCGCCTCTGATCCTGTAACACCTCCCTTCAGCGTTGGCAACAGCAACAACCAAATTCGGCTACTTGTAGCTTAATTTTAGATCACATAGCTTGTAGCAGAATGTCAAAATATAGGAAAATTGAAATTCAAACCAGTAATTTTTTTCCGAAAAATTTTGTAGTTTGTTACTTTTGTTTCCTCTTTGCTCAAATACAAGATGATCTTTCTACTTAAATGTCACGGTGTCCTTTTTATTTCTACCGAAGTAGGTTATCACAATATGTTAGTTGGAAATACAATTTGTGTGCAATGTTTAGAGCAAGGTTTAAATTCAAATTTTATTTTTGGAGTGGGGCCACGGTGGTGTAATGGTTAGACTACTCGCCTCCCACCTCGGTGGACCGGGTACGATTCCTGGCGGGGTTTGAATGTGGGAATCCAGCCGGATGATGCCGCTGGTTTGGCAGGTTTTCTACTTTCCCCCGCTCTTGCATTCCGGAGCTGCTCCATACTCACCTCACTTCTCCCCCATTGGCTCTCAAGACCTCAATTGTAGGAGCCGCGAGTCTCCCGTTAGCTAGTGGGGGAGAGGTGCAAGGGAGGAGCAGAGGCATTTTCTCCATCCCTGAAGTGCAACAAGTGGCCTATGAGTGGGAGACCCCAGCACATGTGGGTTAAGGACTCCGCCTTATGTAAACCGACAGTATATCTGCGCAACTGCATGAAGTGACAGTTATCACCTGAGCGCCCTGTCTGCTTCAATTGTCAAACTCACTAACAGTAGGTTCAGGGCTCTATCTAATATTGCGTATAGATTAGTTTGCTAGCTGTGAGGTTTAATTTTGACAGGGTATTGAAGTTTTCTGTATAGTTGTGTACAACATTAAACAATTATACATATACATTATGTATCATATAGAATAAATTATATTTACTATTAAATTAAATCAAATTTATCATATATTTTATATATTAAATATTTGTTTAATTTTAAGTATTATATATTTTCAAATAAAATTTAAAAAATTTCATATTAAATGATATAAAATTGAGAGATATGATTAATATAACATTAAATGTTGCAAATGCGCATGTGCTGTGTGCTGAAAACCGCCTTGAAATGATTAAACTGGTAAAAGAGTGAAGTCTAGTCCACGCTTATTCCGTAAGAAACAGCTGAGGTCCGTCTAGGCGATGCGTGAGTGCAGTGACTGGCGATATCTTATCTCCGTTTCCATGGCCACGCGCTGCGATATGAGGCGAGACCATGGAATGTGTCGCTCAGCTGATAAGGAAGAAGTCCCCCTCCAGGCGGCAGTAAGAGAGCGGAATAATCTTCCAGCCGCGGCGCACATGAGTAGTGGGAACAAGGGTGTTCTGCACCAAGGTGATGAATGTCGCCTACATGGTTTGAAATGTTCTCAACTGATGGCGATAATGTTAGTGCTTTGTTGCGATTCTAACTTTTGTAATTTTACAGTATATATCCTTACCCTAACAACCATACTAGTTAAAAGTTAAGTATATAGTTTTGTGAATGTAATATCAGATTTTACTTTTCTTGTAGTATGCAAAAATAGTTTGCTGTGCCAATGGATGGACACCTCCTAGGTTCGTCTCATTCACTTAAATGCTATGTGGTCCTCAAGAGAAGAGGATGGTGGTGGTCGTTGCCCATTGAAAGTGCAGTGGGATACCCCCCCCCCCCCNNNCTCAGTATCAAGTGGCATTGCCCGTGCAGCAAATCAGATGTTCGAGGCTTCTGAAGCAAACTGCACCAGAGGAGGAGGCACACATCTCGTCACACTGTAATTTCAAAATTGGAAAGTATTTATGAAAAATTTATTTTGGTACAGACATGGTGGTACGAATTTATAATAAATATGAAACATAATATTAAAACAAGAAGTTATCAATTAACTAATGAGCCTACTTTACTTTCCTTTACACGAATACAAATAATTTTGTTGAGGTCATTAAAAGGTTAGATGGTAGGTGGGTCTTGACGTCTCGTTGATAGCGATATCATTAGAGATGCAACCAGAAACCAACACAATATTAGTGAGACGATTACAAATATACACATGTCTTACCTGGGACTCGAAAACAGAACAGCCCGTACAATAAGCTGGCGTGCAACAAACTACATCACGAAGGTAGAATTCGGAACATCTACTTTGATAGTAATCAGTCTCAAGTTTTGGTGAACTAGGATTATCAACTTCAAATATTTACAAGCCAAAGTTTTGAAAACAAGTGTGTGTCACTTCCATCATGTAAATTTTCATGGCCTACCATAACACTACTTGTGTGCAGAATTTGGTGGAAATAACTTGACCAGTTCCCGAGATATGGCATAAAAGCTTTAGTTTCTCATTTGGCGCTATTGGACAAAACATCCAACAGCCGACACTGTACGGGCACATCTGATGGTTTTAACATATACTGAACTATGTCAAGTTATTTATTAGATCTGATAAACTTATCTAAATTATTAACATTGCAGCCATACTGTAAATAAAACAAGACACACTTTAAGCATGGCCTACTGTAGCACTGGTAGTGTGAAAAGTTTAGTGGGAATCGGTTGATTAGTTTCAGAGACATATGACCAAAAAAAAGCTCCAGTCTCTCATGTGATATCTTCATTACTGGAGAACAGGACTGAGATTTATTGGCACATTTTATGTTTGTTATAATTACTGTTGCACATTAAGTTGGTTGAAATTGTTTAGGGCATTTACATTGCTGTGATTTTGAAAATATGTGACTACCTCCTTTTTCATCATATAAATTAAGATAGACTACAAAAGCATAATTTGCCACCTGAATTTGGTGGATATCAGTTGATAGTTTCCCAAGATAGGAAACAAAAACTTAATTTTTCAGGTGATGCTATCTTCCAAAATGGGTAACAAATTAGTTTATGAATTCCCTCATTTCATGCTTGCATATATACTGTCGGTATAAAAAGTTAGGTTGAAATTAATTACATTGTTAGTTAGATATAGCATGCTATGCTACAATGGTATATTCTGTCCCATATAAGAAGGCCACTTTTTGACAGCTCGACGAAAATAGCGCTACTGTTTACATCTGACTACGTATCCTTCCGCCATCAGCTGGTCCGTCACGTCGAGGCTGTATTTTTTATCAACACACTGTCAGCTAATCCACTTCTCATTGTACTGTAATGCTAAACTAATTTTAAGATATTTTAAGACTGACATCTGTCTAAAAATGTAAGTAGGTTATAAAAGTAAAAATATAAAATGTTAGATATTTGATAGCTCTTTTTTAATTTGTCCGAGATAGTGAATTTGGGTTAAAATTTGCGACACGGTCTGTTGTATCCATTATTACACTTTGGATGTTATAGCTAATATATTCGAGTTGGAAATATGTGACGTGGAATAACGTTAGAATTGCTTAAACACTATTCACGCGTGGCTACGGAATCTTGGAGATGGGTTTCTAGAGAACAATATGGCGTATAATTTACGTAGACGAACGATTACCGGCCGAATATAAATGACTTGTACTCCAAATCGTTGTATATGAAATATATGTTACTTTAAAAATTATGCAGAGCTCGTGGAAAAATATAACTATTGGCATCTGTTTGTAAATTCATTATATATCACGCAGGAGAGGGTTATTTCTGGCTGGAAATAGCTCGCAGAATATCCGATAGATAGCGCGCAGCACGTCACGACGAAGTTTTGAGTAACTCTCTTTATGGTCAAGAGATAGCGTATCTTAAAGTTGATAATTCTTATGTTACGGGCTGGAAATATATTTAAAATTCGTGTAGTTTCGTTAAATTATCAGAAAAAATAATTCAACAATATTAGGCAATATTTCTGTATGGTTTTGGAATTAATATCATGGACGTGTTGAAAGCAAGGTTTGAGATGGATGATACGACGTGAAAAAGCTTTCTGAAGTTAGCACAACTTCAGAAAACTTTTCCGCATCGTATCGTTCTATTGTACATTTAATTTTGATCACCTAAACATAACTACATTATCACGAAGTTTAGTTTTTAATACTAACAACCATTGTTTTGTGACCTCGTAAAATAAAATGTATTAATTAATCTACGAACTCTTTCTTATACGCGTATTTTCTGCTTTTCTGATGCACATCGGCAGTGCACTCAGAATAGCCAACGTAATTTTAACTTTTGTTCGTTCGTGCATCAGCTGATACAGGATTTTGTAAATGGCGCTTAGTTTGTTTCGTATAAGTTAAGTTGCCACTCACTGACTGTCAGAAAGTGGCCTTCTTATATGGTATGGACCATAATATGAGTGATATTTTGAAAATAAGTGTCTAACCCTCTTAAAGCATACATAGCCTATCAACTTATATGGCCTATCACAGTATGTATTAAATGTTTGCCAAATTTGGAAGGAATTGGTTTAATGATTCCGGAGAAATAACTAAACTTATTAGTATGGCACTATCTTACAAAATGGGGAAGGGTAGACAAATTTGACGATTGCAATAGAAACTGCCAGAATAACAAGTTAGGTTTAAAGTTGTTTCATAGTTTCTTAGATAAAGCATAGTATTTTTAATTGTTTATACAGCCGCCATTTTGAAGATTTTCTGCAGCACTAAAACATTTTGGTTTAGATGACCTACCATGGTATAACTTGAGTGTCATATTTAGAAGAAATTGGTTGATTGTTTCCCAGGATATAACATTGAATCTTTATTTTCATGTGGTGCTATCTTACAAAATGGTGTACAAATGAGACTGTATTGACACATCTAATGCCCGTAAAAGATAACTTCAGTACAGCAAGTTTGGTCACATTGGACAAACAGTATGGTAGATATTGCTAATACACCTAAAATATTTTATAACTGCCATTTTAAAAGTAAGTTATACATTTAAAAAGCTTATATGAACATGGCCTTCAATAGTATTACACATATGCCACATTTGGCAGGTATCAGTTGTGTGGTTACAAATATATAACAAAAACTTTATTTTACATGTTGCACGAACTTCCAAAATGGCCAGTTAATAATACTATTGCTATTCAATGCCTACATCATGCACTGCCAACGTACCAAATTTGGTTTAAATCTGTTAAACGGTTCCCAAGATACAATGGAAAAGTTTTATTTTCAATTTGTGCTATCTTGCAAAATGGCGAATTAATATTATTTCTTCCAAAATGCAATGCTTATATAATACACTTTCAATGCTGCAAATTTGGTTTTAAGTTGGATAATTATTTCCTGTTATATATAACAGTTGCCTACATTTATAAATTGCCACCATTTTGGAAATAAGTACTGTGTGTGATTGAAGAAATGTTGATGTCCTTGCTAAATGCTATACATGGACCTAGTATNGGGGGGGGGGGGGGGGGGGGGGGGGGGGGGGGGGGGGGGGGGGGGGGTTGTTATATTCCAGACAGACCACCAACAATTCATATTTTACCAATGCAGATACAGACCAGGCAGTGAGGACAGTTGGTTGTGAATAGCGCATAGCGTAGGGAAGAATGTGTCGGAAAGGAAAAGATCAGAAGAAAGATTAATCATAATACGTAAATTTAATACTGGTAAATCATAAATAAATAAGTGAAATTATCTGCAAACCAATCACAATAGTGAAAAGTATTTTATTATATACATGTGTTTAAAAAAAAAATATAAAAATCTGCAAGAAATGATTGTCTACCCATCTTGACTGAGAAGGAAATGAGGCTACTAGTCGGATTAAAATTAAAATTGCTGGCATAATATTATGGTAGGCAGAAGTTCCAGAGCAATACTTTTATCATTATTACTATGAACAAGNATTAAAATTGCTGGCATAATATTATGGTAGGCAGAAGTTCCAGAGCAATACTTTTATCATTATTACTATGAACAAGTTTTAATATATGTAAAATACATTGATACCAGACTATGAGTAAACAGTTGGAGATCTTGTTTCCGGTTTGTTAGTTCAGTTCTACAAGACAGATTGAGCACTGGGCATATTGTGCACTAGTGCCTTTGGTACTGCTCTCTAATTAATCTGGTTTTTTGGGATTACCATTATCTATATCTATATCTATATCTATATATATATATATATCTTTTTTTTTTTGCACTCTCGCTATACTTATCATTAGAACCTAACAGCATGCGAAGGGAAACAGTATGAGTAAGTGGAGTGGTTGGTGGATAGTACAATAAGAATGAAGGAAGTGAATTTTTATATATTTGTTTTGAATGGGTGCAGAACATGACTTCACTCTCTAAACCTTTTGTTGTTATTCTTGGTGGATTATTGCTCCCTATGGAAGGGTCCAATACAGTCTATGTGGAGATGAAAGTTTATATAAGGAATGGAACAGACTTGGAGCACCCTACAAAATGTCTATCTGCCTGTCAGTCTGGTTCACTATTCTCACCCGGCAGGTTCTCAAAAGCAACTACCGAGGTTATGGTAGCACACACTACAGTCTATTAGTCTTTTATTCACACTTCTGTCTGTTCTCGGGAACAGACATTGCAAAACTATAATGTAGCAGAAACACTCTGAGATTGAAGAACTTCTGGGGATATCACTTCTTGAGGACACTGGCAATGGAGGGGGAAAGTGGGCAATGTAGGGGGGG